>JAEQBH010003001.1:0-180458 GCA_016808115.1 Tetrastigma voinierianum | reverse complement strand
ATGGAAATAAAATCAAAAGCATGGAATTGGTTTCAATTTTTGGAAAATCTTATTTAAAGGAACCCATCTGTAACCGCCAACTAATATAAGGTGAAGATCGGATCTATACATTATTATTATAGATTTGACACGTGTTATGGTGTTAAACAACTCCACCCACCCTAAGGTCTTCAATTCTCGCGCCCTCAACTTGAGGTGTCTTATGGCACAGTGATTGAATCTGGAACAATACATGTAGATTTTGGCTTTCGATCTACCTTGCGTACTGTGCATAGGAGTAGGATCTAAGGGGAAGAGACCTCTGAATGATGTGGAAAAAAACTCCTTTTTTCTGCTCTTTCATTGAAGGCAAAGGTTCTGTTACTAATCAGCTATAACCCGAATTGCATAAATATCAATATGAATTTTGGATATTTACCAGGTTACCATCTTGATTGATTGTACTAAACGATCGTGCGATTCTTTCGCCAATACATGGCTTCATCCGATATTAATTTATATGACCTCACCATTATTTTTAATCTCTGGCGTCAATATTAATTTTCGCCAGTCCTAATTCTTATCTCTTAATCTATAAACATCAATATTAATTTGCTATGATCCTAATATCTCTTTGAAAGCGCGATCATAGAGTGTAATTTATTCCAGAACTCATAGATGATTCATTTATATAATAATATAGAGGTGGAATTGGGACTCATGGTTTGAGCTAGCTCAATGATTAATAATTAATTAATCTTTAATCAATCATTTATTTTATTAATTTGAGTTATTACTTCGCTTGAAATTGAACTCTTGTCCCCTTCTGATGCCGATTTTATTCGTTAGGTGTCCATTGATTTAATCATTTATGCGGTTCATCACCTCAAAGTGGTTCATAACTGGAAATTAATTGAAATTACGTTTTGCCCCCTCGATTATATCTGATCGCCGGTTCCATTTAATCCATTGATGAACAATGATTAATTTTATAAACCTATTGCCGGTGTTGACGCTCAAAACATTAGTTCAGGCAACCAACGCCGGGAACCAGCCGGGCTTTCGCGGAAGGTTGGTTCATGTCCATGATTCACATTCAGCTGCATACATCAGGCCGACGGGCGCAGTGTTGCGGGCCCGTTCCATATGAGCTTTAACCAGCTGACTCAAAGGCCAGTTATTTTCTGCAGCGAGGTCTGTTCTCGGGTTTGAGCGATCATATTGCGATATCAAGCGGCGTTGTTTAGTTCTTGGGACAAGCGGTATTTGAGGTCGAAAAGCCCAGCGGTCTGGCTCTCTGCGAAATACGCAATATTATACTTTCGGGCCTCAGCTGGCATCTCATATGGCGTGACCGGTTCTAGTCACTTCATTCAGTGATCTGTGGACCGTAGTAATATTAATTTAGAAGATTGAGCTTCGGTGTTTATTCTGGACATTTGGTTCTTTATAATCCGCCTCGATCCTCTGGGTAACCATCTTTGTACTGCGAGTTATAGTTACGATGTCAATCTGGGATTTGGCGTTTCATTATTTCTATTACATTATGCGCAAAATATGGCTAAATGTAAATAATCACGACACTTTATTCATGTTTCATAAAACATATATTCACGAACTAGCGCACTACGAGGGGCACTATCACGCAACAATCTTCCACGCCTCCAAAGCATGCGAGACGTTTAAGCCCATCCGGAATGCGGTGACCTCAGGCGGTTGGAAGTACGCATGCACGCGTTGAGCGAATCCGCAGGTTGTCTTGCGGTCTTCATCTTCCATAACGATACGTCACTTGCCCCCGATTACACGATCTCTGTCAGATGTCGCTCCCTCTCTGTATAACTTTCCCTCTCTTGACTCTTGGTTCTTTGGAGTTTGCCAAGTATTTGTTGTCTGATAAATCTTATCGTTTATCCATATTTGGAACATTTCAGAATCATCAGAGAGAACTTCCTTTGCGGGCCGCTAACTTTACCATTCTGGCGCTCTGTTCAACTTCCATGGTAGAATCTTGATCTGGATTGTTTTGACACTTCTCCATACCACGGCTCACCACGAAAGTGAATCACGACCCCGAGCGTCGACTTTGTTGTCCTTATCTAACATGATTCAGAGGATCGGTATTTATATCATAAGGATTGGTCTGACTTTAGGTAAATCAACGCGCCGCTAGTTTCTGAATTCTCTAAGGCGCGGTAATGTGCTTCCCGGCCAGTGATAATCGCCAATGAGGTTGGATTAGTAGCAGTGACAATTCTGCTCGCCTGTGGTCTCCCGGTCTTATGCCTGACATGCCATGAAGTACGCCTTCCCGAAGCGCCGGGAACGATCTCATGTCCTCTTCTTTACGAAGATGCCGTGGGACCGCGCCGCCAGGGACAGTTCCATATGGTGTTGACCCTTCTTACGGGATGCGCTGAAAGCTCGAAGACCGACACCTTATCGATATAAGATGCGCCCGAGGCAGGTGCGAGGGTACATTCTTGCGATCCTTATGATTTTGGATCGAGTACATAACTGCTTTGTCCCCCGATCTTTCATTTGAAACGCACCAGGCTGCCATTTCTTTACGTCGGATAATAAATCTATATCATTCTGGCTGGTGGATGTAATCTCGTCGACACCAAAGACTACTTTGGTTTCCTTGATGTGCCTTAACCACCTGGTTCATGACATTTTACTAAAAGCAAGGTTCAGATATTCGTCTCACCCACTCTCATCTGAGCCTTTGTTAGGTTTCCAAGACGCGAAGCATAGTATAAATAGACCTAAGCGCGAAACGGACTTTTCTGCTCTTGTGGCGCTAACTTCATGAAACCCTGGTTTGTCTTTGTCTCAAAGGCTTTCATCAAAATAATGACTCAAAAAGATTGTCTTGGCGTCCATTTATATCTCTAATGAAATGATAATGGAAAGAAAGGATCTGGGAAATGGTTAACACTTAACCCTCTTGGGAAGATCTCTTCATGTGCGACCACTGTACGTATGTGGCACGGCTGCGGCGCAATACTTTGAAGTCTCGGCACCATCACGCCTCTTTTTCTTATAGATCCATTTTACTTAATGGAAGGCACTGTGGCTCTGGAAGATCTATAGAGTTCCCAGTGATTAGATTTATACAGATTCCATTTCTTGTTCCATAGTTGTTAGCCATTTGTCGCCTCGGATCATCCATACAGCATGCTTGTATGACATGGATCGTCATCTTCAAATGTCGGTCTGACGATATTTGCTTCATTTGGCCCACATTAACTAATTGGTTGTTAGAAACCCTCCCTGCGTCATGAGAGAAGTTGAAAGCTGACATCATGCTGTTTGTGGTCTTTACTCTGTTCCCGATATGGGTTCGGTGGTAGATACGATCGATGGAGTTAGAATTCCTTTATTTTGCTTCTGCCGAGGTTTAGAGTTTGCGCGCGCAGTCATTTTCAAGAAGGTAGCGTCGTGATAAAATGCTGCCATCTTCCCGAGGATTGTAGAACAAACCCCTCCACTCCTACCTTTAGGTAGCTTAACAAGCAAGATTATGTTGTGATTCTAGCTTTGATCTTTCCTTTGCTTTTATATCACCTTCATATACGGACCTGTGCATTGCGGTTTCCCGACCACTCATCTTTCAAAGATTGTGGATGAACTGAGGAACTACGATCAAAATGTAAATTGCGATTTAGTGTATATCCCATAATGATAGTGGCAGTGAGGGTAAAGCTCCATCGCAGACTACTCTCGTGAAACGTTGTTACGATTTCTTTCTTCCACTACGCCGTTCACATTTGTGGGAGTTCAGGTCGCGTAATGCGGGATCTGATGCCATGCTTTCAATTAGATGATCCACAGAACTCGTATCAGGTATTCACCTCGTTCGATAAGCACAATAGTTTTCATTTGTCTTTATTCCGCTAGAGTGCTAAACTTTCAAAGTTTGGATTTCCCTTTGCACCAGATGGCTGCACCGTGCACAGATAGTCGATCGATGAAATGCGTGAAGTATTAACCACTTTAACTGAGACATTGGGAGGTCAGCGGACGCCACGGTGTACAGGATCAAATAATTTCCTTTGCCTAAAGCCCTTTCTTTGAGAAAGATCTCTTAGTCATTTGCCTTCAGAGACCGGATGTCTGGTGGAAGATTGCCAACTTACAGCTCTTTTAAAGGGACCGTATCTTTACGATCACCATTAATGCCTATCAGGGCTTATATGTCTAACCTTAGGTTCCGCCGTCCTGCGTGTCATCATTATCAAAGATCTTCTTGGCCGGATGTTCTCGATAGTTGGTGCCGGGGCGTTCGTTTGTTTGGCATAAGCAATTTTGTATTTTACATAAATGTTTAAACCGTTACCGGAAATAACAATCGATTATTTATAAATAAACGATAGTAAACAATTTTTCGTAACCGTGAAATCAGGAGAAAGCTCTACAGATCACGGGAATGCAACAACATTGTTCAAAAATCAAAATTTGACCTAATTCATGAGCATACTTTGCAACGCTGCAAACCGTGGATCCCATTTCGTACATGACCTCCCCATGACCTTTGACTCAACGGAAGAACCTGGCATGCGCAAAGAAGAACAAATATCGTTGAAGAGAGAGAGCGGATTTTGAATCATTATCGAGTTGACTATCAACTTCACTAGATTGGCTTCTAAACTGATAGAAATCAAATTTTCCATATCTTTCTCCTTGATTCAGGAAGATACTTGGATTTCTCTTTGGCCAGCCCACGTAAACTCGCCCGGTGAAACATTTTTCTTTGGTTCTTCTTTGACCTTCTTCTTCCATCTGCACTTTGGGCCTTTCTTTGCTGGAGTAACTGCGGGGCGCATGACTGATGCCCATCTTAACATTGTTGGGGATGGGCCTGGTTTGAAACTGACATTTGTGACCTTTGGTCCTTGTCGCGGGTAAACGAGTTTGCAGTTCATTCGGCCGTGGGTTACATTTGTAGTGGCATTCTTGCCTGTTCGCGGTGGATTCGAGTGGGGAGTGGCAGATCGATTATTGCCCTTCGCCCGGTTAACCATTCTTCATGGCGCGTCGTCACTTTCATTGTTCGTATGTTGGAACATAGTCCGCGACGGCCTCTGCTGCCATCGCTCACGCATTCATGCTTTCTAGCGCAGCGTCGTAAAGATATTACCGGATTGTTTCCCGAACGCATGTTTGGAGAGATCGTAATCTCGATGGCGGGTTTCCACATCTTTCTCATGCTGCTTCGCTTAAGTAATGAAGCATGAAGCGCATATAAGCCAGAGCTTTGGTATTGGCTTGAATCCAGCGTTCATATGGTTCTAGTGCACTCGGTGGCATTATTGCCAGGTTCTACAAGACATTCTCGATGAGAACAAATCTATTGTTACGCGGATATACGATAACATTACTTTCCACTTTACAAAATTATAGTTTAAGAAGTTCATTGTGATAAAGCAATTGCTGAGGTTGAGCTGACGGTATTCTTTGCGGTCGCTCATTATTTATTACGTGCGGCATAAGAAATAGATATATTTTTGGAATAGTAAGCGTGATGCATGAATGCCATCAAATTAAAACACATAAAACAAAAATACTAATCAAATTGGTTAACTACAATTAATATCAGCGTGGGTAGGTGCTTGCTAGTGCCGTTAAATTTGGACTATCTCTCGCCCGATTGCTGATGGACTCCGACTATCTGTTTGCTCTACCTCTTGTTTGTGGCAGCTGCGCTGTTGGTCGCGAATCGGTCGCGTTTGTTGTATGTACTGCGAATGTGACCCGCTCGTTTTGGGTTCACCAGCGCCAAGATTGCCGCCGTGGTGGGATCGATCTGGAATACATCATCAGAGCCATACGCGCCAGGAGTACGTGATGATGTGGCTTCAATTTGGACACGCACCCTCGTCCAGAGAGAATTATCAAAGCGTCCTGCTAAACCACCTAAAACCTCACGGTGTTGGACTATGATGAAGATGGGCTGTTACGATGTCATGCCCTTCTCACTCATTTTAACATGTGTTTTATAGTTATAAAACATCATAACATTATTTATATATCCTATATATATTAATTACACAGGTACAAGAATCTAATTCTATTAAAATAAGTATAGAGTTCAATCTAATTGCCACAGGCTTTAGAGTTTTACATGGTGAGTAAAATAAATGAAGAAATGGTGTTAACCTGGTTGCGATAAACCCTAGATCCATAGTGAAAGGGCTAATTAACTTCTTTAGTAGAAACATATTGTTATTGTTTTATTTTACCACCTCTTATAAGACCAATCATTTTATTAATTCGAATGATCAGATTACTCTGGGCCTAACTATTAACGCAAGCCAAAAAAACCCAAATTAATTAAGTGTTACCAAGTTAACTATTAAACTATATTCATTATTTAATTTATTCTTCCAATGATAAGCGACTACATTCTATTAAGACAATATCTCTCTAAGGATGGTATGCATGATACAATAGTGGGCGTTGTTGTGTGACATGTACTATGCATGGGCATGTTATTAGATTGCATCATACATTTGACCTTTCTGTCTCCAAAATAAAATAAATAAATAAAGCGGGCGGGTGTTTTGGGTATTTCTAATAATTTGCAACCTTTACAGGAAAGGAGAAGAAAAAAAGTTAATTCATAATATGGCACCTTGCAATTACTGAATTCTCAAAATTTGCCATCTTATGTCAAGCTCGTTATTAATTTCCGGTCCATCAATGCCCAAAAAAAATTACAAAAAAATCTATACCAATGGCCAAACTGAGATCTAGGAAATAAAGACATGTTGTGACTTTATAATATAATTAAACCCTCGCGTCATCCTTACACAGACACAAATAATCACATTAAATATGTGCGAATGCCCACTCTTCATGAATCGAAAAACAATTTTCTTAAACTTCCATTATATATATATATGCTATATATATATATATATATATATATATATATATATACCTATATATATATATAATATAATATTCTATATTTTATTAATGGCATACCTCACAAGTGAAATAAAATCAAACGCGATGATTGTGGGTTTTTCACAAAATTTTGGAAAATATCTTTATTTTAACGGGAACCCATCAAACTACGCAATGTATCTAATATCAAAGAACATGAAGATCAGATCTATACCATTATTGTGTATATGATTTGTTTATGTTCAGTAGGGTTCAAAGCGACTCACACTTTGAGGTCTCTTTTGATTTCACTTCTCGCGCCCGGCCCGAGGTGTGTAGAGCGCCCGCGATTTGGCTCTGGAATATACACTCAGACTTCTGCGGGGTCCTTGCGTACTCAGCCTTACATGGGTGAAAGGTCCTGGGGAGACCGGGAGACTGGGTATGGAAAAAACGCCTTTCCTGCCCACTTTTGCACTTCGTGGGGCGGAACATATTTATAATCAACCTTAATTGCATAAATATCAGCCAATTTGGATATTTTCAGATTTACCATCAGGATGCGGTGTGTAGAAGATTATCGCACGTTACTCGCCATCACAACAAGTATCCGATCTTAATTTGATTCTGTGCCGCTGTCTGCGCATGATATTAATTTATAACCGGTCCTGGTCATGCTATCTTAGTCCTCGCTGTGATATTAATTTTACGGAATTGGTCTTATGTACAAGCCTTGATCATAGAAGTAATTTATTCCCAAATCATGAATATCGTTCACGACTGTGTATATGGAGGTGGAATTGGGACTCATGGACTGTAATTTCAAAACTCATTCAATTCAATAATTAATTAAACTCTTTAATCAATCATTTTAATTTATTAATTTGAGTTATTCTTTAAAGCACATTGAACATATTCCTTAAATCTTTGTTTACTGATCAGTGTCAAACTGATTTAATCATTACAGTGGTTCTATCCTCGAAATTAGTTTTCATATTTGAGTGTAGGTGCGTACCGTTTTTTCGGCAGTTATATCTTGGTCTAACCCGTTTCCATTAATCCATTGATGAGCGAGTTAATTTATAAACACGTTTGCCGCCGTTAAGCTCAAGCTGCATTAGTTCAGACCAACATAAAGGTAATGTTGAACTTCCGCCGGAAGGGTTGGATGACCATGTCCCTATGGATTCCATTCCATGTTTGCATACATCAATGTGGGCCTCCAAGGGCCTGAAAAGAAAAAGTGGCTGTTCCCGTTCCTGCGAGCTTTAACCATGACTCAAAGGCCCGGTTGGCATCAGCAGGAGAGAGAGAGAGAGAGAGTCTGACTCACGGTTGAGGCGCGATCTGCACGTGATCATCTAAGCTAGTATTTATTTGGATTAACCAAGAGGTAACGCGTTATTTAAAGGTCAGCTAACGCCTTGGTCTATCATATATTACCCCATTATATCAGACCTCTTCCCGCTGTCTTACCCCATAATGACGGCCCCGGATTAAGTCATGTTCTACTGTGTCGTGGACCGCCCGATGTTACAATTTGAAAGATCCCCCAAACTACCCCCGAGTGGTACTGTTCGGATTAGTTGATTTATAATCCATAACACCTCGATCTACCGTGGCATTTGTTATACAGTTATGGATTACGATAATAAATCTGGGATTTTACGGCGTTTCATTCTTGTTATACACAAAAAAAAAAAAAGCTGTGATATGCCATCGACCTTTTATTGAACTGCGAGCGCCATCCAATTATGCGCTACGGGGCTGCCTCCTAACAATCTCCGCGCGCCAGCCGGACATCATTTTAACCCATCCGGATAAGTGAGCCCTCAGCGATGCTGCGGAACATCTTGGTGAGCTGATCATAAGGTTGTTATCTGGTGCTATCTTTCGCCAATTTTTCGCGTCTTTGGGGGCATCCCGGGTTGTCTTCAGAAAGGAATCGTTGATCTTTATCTTCTTAAACATATTTGAAGTCTGACGCTCTTCTAGCTTTGCTTTCAGCCTTAGCCCCAGAGATGAACTGAGGATTGTAATCTTTAACCGTCCTTCTTTCCCCTTCCCAACTGCTATGTTTCCCTTCTGTTTAACCTCTTCTAGTGGTTTGGCTGTGTGCCACTCAAGTTCTTTTCACATTTACATTTTTGTTTCTCTTCCTGATTGAAGTCTTTTCAACTCTGCTCATCTAGTACTCTCACCACTTCTAGGAGGTATTCTGCCATCAGTCTAGCTGGATTCTTCACAGTTGTCACTTGGAAATGAATCCTTAGCTCTTTACCTGACTTTAGGCAGTTAGGCTATACGTATCAGTTCTTCAAGAGGCATTGGTGTTTATCACGAAACCTGATGGTATTGCTTGCAGGATTGCTAGGTAGAAGAATTTTTCTCTTCAAGTCAAAATTCTTTTATTTTGAAATAAATGGAAAAGGCATAGTATGAGATTGAGTCCTTGACCTAATAAATCTCCTCTATTGTCCTACATTTGCTATTGTTCTGCCCAGGGCCTTGGTGGAACGCATAAGTTTTGCTAATGTTGTTTTGTCGGGTTTGAGCCTGTGTATCCTCCACCATATGAAAAGTTTTCAACAGTTTCACAGGTGAGTTAACATAGTGTATTTGGCTAGTTGGGGGTTAGGCTTGAAGTGGCAATAATATTCAGTACTTCTTCTATTATTTATTCTACTATAAGCTTTCGTAATGAGTGTGCACTCTTCTTTCATTGTTCTGGTTTGTTCATCTTCCACATCCAGGCTTTGCTTCTGTTTGTCATTCTATCTAGTCAGTAAAAGTAGCTGCCAATACATTCTGCTCCACAAGCTGATGAGCCTTATAGTTGTTGGCTGAGATCTTCATCTGCAACACCCAAAGTACCTAAATTTTATAATAATTTTGTATAACATGTTTGGAAATTATAAATCAAGCCAAATGGGGATTTTCGAAGAATTGATAAATAATTAAATGATATATTAAATAAGTTATATGATCGAAAATGAGTATATGATTGAGACTAATTATATGCTGATGATTAAATGTGTGAACAGGAAATTAACAGGCTGAAAAAGTACAAATTGCAGAATTTGAAATAAGGACTTAGGGTCTAATGAAAATGGACTTAAATGCCTAGAAATGAGAAAAATGAAATTAAATAATGAGAAAAAAGCAAACAAGGCTTAAGGAGAAAACAGGACTTAAGGGTCATTTTGGAGACCTAAATAAGTTATATGTCTAAGTGTGATTATTATGAGATTTAGAAGTGCAAATAAAATGAAATGTGCATTCTCACCAATGAAATTAGAGAACTCAACCCAAAAATGGGTTTAGTGGAGAAAGACATGACAAAGGACCTCTCGAGAGGACTGGGGTTTCAGGGTGAAATTTTGGTCTAGGAACCTCATTAGGCAAAATGTTTTTGGAAAGGAAAAAGGAGAAGCTAGGGCCAAGAGAGATCTAGTTTTGGTTTGCCAATCTGCCATTTCTTGCTTCTGAGGTCAAAAGCGACACCTGAAGATTTTAGAGATTGGTAAGAAATCAAGCCTTAACTGTCACACACGATTTTTGATCTTGGGAAAAGCTAAAACAAGTAAAGAGGAGTTTATATTGATTTAAACCACTTTTGGGAAGGTTGTTTTGGGTTTAGTTTGAAAATTGATAGTTAAATTGGTCTTGTGTAATGTTTATAAAGAAAGGAAATGTTGGGTTTTCAAAAATACCATACTGTCAAAGACTATCCAAGACCATTCTTGTTTTGACTATAGGTTAGGATTATAATCATCAAATGAAGTGATTTCAATTGGTAAAGAGCCATACGATAGGGCTCTGTAAATATCTCGAAAGGGACAAGGAGAAAATTTGTGGCTCCTAAGGCTCCAGAATATAGGCTTAAGGTGAGGTTAAGAATAAGCTCATGGGTATACTCTATTTTTTAGGTGTTTGGCTAGGTGTTTTATTACTAGGATTGTGGATTTTTCCTCATCAAATTAGTGTCCTTTTATGGTAAATATAGCTGGGAATATTTACTTGGAAGGAGGTACCATACCAGTGTATTACCCCAAGTGCCCATAAATCTGTCTCAAGGAAATGGGTATGTGTAAAGATAATCTGATACCTTTTGATGAGTAGTTTGGATATAAAAAATTCTGAATAACGAGTTTTGGTGATTCATATTGGATTGATTCTAATTGGAGAAAAACCTTATAGAGACCATAACTTCAAATGAGTAAAACCATTACAGCCTATATGGATTTAAAACCCGAAATCAGAAAAAGCGATCGTTGATCCGGTAGGCTTGCTGCCGACTGGTTTGGCATTAAATGCCATAACGGTTGCAGGTGATCAAATTAGATGATTCGATGGAGAAGAACGCCGACCCTGGCTTCAGGTAAGTCAACATTACCTGGTTATGGATTAATTGAGAATGAAAACAAGCGGTGGAGTGATCCGGGTGGTGGAAGAACCTGGTGACTAGTTTAGCGTTAAATATCGTAACGGTTGGGTTATCAAATGAATGATTCAATTCCCTGCTGAAAATAAGGCTACCTAGAATAATTGACTATGCGGTGTCGCGAGTGTTGAATGAATACGAGCGCGAGAACGATGAGAAAGAAGCCGACTGAAGTCGAGATTGAGAGGGTTAGGTCCGGCGGCGATTTTGGTTTGTTCTCAAACTCTATTTCACCAAATATTTTTAATAATTGAAATAGATTTGGATTTTTGGAAATGATTGACCGAAAGTGCATATTGATTTGTGTTTTAACTGGTTTATTTTTTAAGTGATTTGAGACAATTAACGAAGCAATTTACATGAAAATTACTTGAAAATTAGCTTTTATTTACGCTGATATGCCTACTATATGATATGTATTTAATAATTTTATTCCCTTAAAAGAATATTGTACGATTCACGGTCGAGTTAAGGATAAATTTGTTGCCAATAAGATTCGAACAAACGTACTATTGGCATCTGTGGGATCAGCGGGGACGGTATCGATAGTGTACACCAATAGAATTATATATAACTATATATATAACCCATATATATATATATATATATATATATATATATATATATATATGCTCTGACTTCATTTACAATGTAGCACTCACTTTTCCCGGTAGGCCAGTTGCAGGCGTCAGAGCCAGGATTGAGCTAGCTATGAATTCGTTTTATCAGCATATTTCTTTTTGCAGGCGTTTAAAGCCTTTTTTAAAATAAAAATAAATGATAAAATTCGAAAGCGTTTTCAATCGTTTACGGGGCCCATACAGTTACATTGGCAAAATATTTACAATAAGGCGTTCCTTGGAACAAAATAATATACAAAATTTTGAGTTTAGCTCTTTTGATCACACAAAACATCAATAGTTTCAAAAATGGAAGATGGATCACATAACGAATTATATACTTTTTACTCAGTTTTCTTGATGACTGCGCTCTAACCGATCTTGGGTCCCCGTTAATATCGATACTGCGCATTATGGTAAAAACACTACTAAGCATTTCAAATAACGCCCAGCTGGTTCTATCTGGAAATTCTCTTCCATTTCGGAAACTTTTATTGAATCATACAATATTTATAAAACAATGCTTTATTACAATTATCAATGACCAATATGACATCGTATTAATATATATATATATATATATATATATATATACTCTTTCTTACCTCTGCTATACTCTATATATATATTAATAAATCAATTACCGATTCATTGGTCATCTATTGCTTGTTTCATATACCCACTCTTAAATCTATTTCAAATCCACAAATCGTTGCACTTTTCAATCTCATTATCGTTTGCATTTTAAATGGACCTTACTCCAATTTAACCTATGATTTGATTTTCGATATAGCAGATATATGTGAAGCCGGTCCGTGGTTGTAGGCGAGTATATATACTTTGCCATATATATATATACCATATATATATATCTTTCTCTCCTGCTATATGTATGTATATGCATATGTATTATTATTAATAATAATACTTTCAGTTAACGTTACTCAAAATATCTTGTTAGACTCTAGGATCGGTATACTTACACAATCTCTACGTTTATTCAACTCTTATTAATTATGCCAATTTATACATATGATTGTGATTAACATTCTAACAAGGGCATTTCAAATCATTTTAGGAAAATATGATATCATATTGTATTTTTATAAACAGTATTTCAATACTACTGTTCACGTTTTCAACGCTCATTTATTTTTCGCGTCAATCAATTTATCAAATTTCTTAGCAAATCAACTTTGCACGATTCATTTCTGATTTATTTGCACTAAATCAATTTAAAACAATTTAATATGCAATTCAAACATTTGGAGATAGAGATTAGGAAATAACGAGAGAGGTGTAGACAATATGAGTTTTCCTTTGATTTCCAACCCTAGGAATACTGATCTTCGATTCGAGGTTTTCCTCCTTGACACCAGCCCTATTCCAATACAATTAAGAACAATATTATTCGATGCGTGCTGAAACTGATTTTGTTGGGTGTTTTGAACTTAATATCATATTGATACCATTAGTAAATGAGGCAAGACTCTAGCCAGTATGGTTAACGTTTCCCAAACTTTAAATCCATCCATAATAAAATACTAAAATATTTTCCACTGCTGTATAATTCTTTCCACTATGATTACTCTTGATCGCTAAACTGTCCCAAGAGAGATTAAGTCAAAACCTCAGACAACCACTAACACTACATGCGAGGACGATTCTTTCAGTTTGTGCACTCTCTGGACTTTATTACCACAAAATTATTCAAACAGTCTTCCAAAATTGTAAACTTTTCAGTTTATTCCTCTATATATCAATTACATCTCAATTTTTCAATTAAAATTTCTTCTCTAGACCCTCGACACATAACACAAACAGGGCAAAACTCTTGTTTTTTTCAGACATGATACAACTAAACGTGTCGCAAAACAAATCCTAATGTTGTCCAAAATTAGCAAAATATTATGATTTGGAACCAGACCAGAGCCTAACCAACCCCTATTTTTAAAAATCAGTTTCTCGATCAATTTTAATTTTAATTTACCTTTACATCTAGACTACATAATTTTAGTGAATACTGACCCTTTGTGGATTTACGGGGCACTTTGGGGTTCAGTTTGCAGCTTATTTCAGCCAAGTACATTATTCTCCTAGAGTATATTTTACCCAGGAGATTTTGAATCCTCAATTTGGATAAAGATGAAGCTCAATATAATGACAGGCATTATATAACACCAAAACCTGTATGCAGTGAGCTCTCCAGGACTCTACCCTTAAGCAATATTGGGAGCCTTGACTTCTAATTTGCTCCTGGTCCCTTCTATAAATTTAGCCTCCTCTTTCTTATGGTTGTGTAGTTTGAATCTACTTCATTTGGATTATTATGCTTAACCTATAAGGTATTAGAAAGTAATAACAGGGGTTTTATTCTAAATTTTGGCAGCCATTTCCTTTAGAAAACCAACATTCCTTGCCTAAACCTCCTCAGGCTTAATCAAACAATACAAAACCCATTTGTAATAAAAAAACACACTTTATCGTGGGTTTTCCAATAAACACAAATAGAAAGTTAGGGTTCAGTTTATAGCTTTTGAATCTCTTCTTCTTCAACTTTCAAACCTTATTCTTTGATCACTTGGAAACCATACGTGGGAAGATCTCTATAAAACCTTGGTCTTCTCTGTTTACAACTCTACTTTCTCTTCCTTTGTCTCAAGAACAAAATGCACAATGTACCTTATCTTGTTCACATTTGAACAATCCATTAATGGATTCAAGGCCTTGTTTTTGTTCTATTCTTTGGCTTTCAATGATCCCATTTCTCTGTTTTTTGACATTTAAGTGTTCTCTTCACTTCATTTAACTCCACATTAAGAACAAACATTCTAATTTTGGCCCTTGGTCCTCTGTTTTACAAATTCAATTTCCTTTACACTTGGAGTATTTTAGTCAGAAGTTTATATATATTTTTTGATTCTGGTTTAATTCTAAAATTTCCATTTACTGCTTTTTTTATACACCTAAACACTGTAATAATAATAATATATATCGTAAAAAATACTACTGGGTGGCCACACAGGTCTAACTCTCCTATGAAAATTTAGTCACTGAAATCTTGAAGCAGTTCTTTGGATCGTGATCATCGTATCTTCCGCACTTTCCATGTAGTCTCCCTCGGTCTTATGGTTTCTCACGTAGTTGACCTAATGGGATTAACGTTCGCCAGCTGCTGCTTCTCATTAAAATCCATTAGCTCTTCCTCACTTCGGTCATCTGGTCTAAGCTCAGTGTCTGGAAAAATTCTACGTGTGATGTGAGTCACGATCATTTTCTCAACATGGCTGCCTTGACATTATGGATATTTTAGAAGTTGAATAAGGCTAAGCCCATAATGGACCACTTTCTCTATTACTTCATATGGACCAATAAATCTGAGGCTCAGCTTGCCTTTTCCCGAATCATCACCTTCTTCCAGTAGCTGGCTCACTTGCTATTTGCCTGCTCGGTATAACGCCCTGTGACGCTGCGTGGTTATGTCTATTGGTAGCCACTTTCAATCTTTCTCTAATCATTTTCCACTTTGTCTTTGGTCTCACATAAGTCGGGGCTGTCGCTTTAACCAGTTCCGTCCGCATATGGTGTGTTCTGTTTTTGTTCATATAGGCCTCAAGGCACCATTCCATTTCAGTTGGAAGCTATTATCGATACAAATTCAGCTAAAGGGTTGTGTCTCTATCAAACTCTATCTGCGATCGATCCACTGACTCCTTATGTATGTCTTCGATTTGAATTCTCTTTGATTATCCATCCGTGTCGTTGAGCGTTGTCGCAAGTGGTCGAGTGCACAAGCCTCTTGCAGTTTTTAAAATTCGATGGCACCGGATCTCGGTCTGAAATAATGGATGTTTGGAATACCATGCAGCCAGACTATTTTCCCTTGATGTACAGCTCACTGGCTTTCAAGCGAATGAAGCGGACCTCTTGGTGGAAGTGAGATGACTTGATCGTCGGTCTCTGCGACCCAAGTAGTCATAAACTTCTACCCCCTTGTTCAATGGTATCAAAATCCGCCGTTGAATTCTGGTGACTGGCCAATCAAAAAGAAGAAGGAACGATGCTCTGCCTTGCTTTTGACTCAAACGCGACTCACCGATTAAAACATCTCTTTCACATTTAGGACTACCGACTAAGCTTATTTAAATCTTGATACATTCCTGGATGCGCCAAAGATCGCTATATGTCTATACTCTTTCTAGAATGGCTTTCTTCCGGATGAATACTATCACGTTTCATTGATCTTTATAATACCTATAAAACTCATCTTCATTCTCATAAACTGAGTTTCTATACCATTTCCAATCGGCTTATTATGTGTGCAGAATTTTCTACGTCTTTCTTTTGTGCCCCCTACTTTCGATTCAACAAAACCGGTCTAGCATATCAATTACGCACGTACCATCGTCACATCGCGAATTGAGGCGACCAACGCACTCAGCGTTTGCACTATCTTTTTCCTTCTCCGCGTGGCCCGCACCCATTTGTGCTTTGGTGATAATGTGATCTGCCCTTGATCATAGTCTTTTATCAATTCCATTCATCTACGCTTTATCTCAGTTAGCTCTATAGTTGAGGCGCGACCTTGAAATCTTAGTTGAGTGTGATATGAAACATTTTCCCATCAAAGGTAAGTAGCGTATCTCCATATTTTCATTTCCCCAAACTGTTCACGGCCGTTGCAAATCATGCGTCGCTGTAGTTCTTTTCATGCGACTGTTTAATGTGTCTTGGAAGCACTGGCACCTGCCCCCACGCCGCCATAAGGACATCAGTCTGTTTCGCGGCGCTATATTAAACCGCCGCATATTCTTTACCGTGTCCGGTTGGTATTAGAATGATTACCTCGATCAATAACTCTTTCTTGCCAAACTTATGTGCTGCTCCCGCCAATTTGTTTTCGATGCAAATCTTGTCGTGAGGCATGATCCTTACGAAACCCTTATGCAGATCTTACGCGAAGTAACTTGCCAATCGAAAACTCGCACTTCATTGACATTTCGTTGGTTTCGTTCGTGTGATCACCTCTATCTTTGCCGGATCCACTCAGATCCTTCTTACGATTACCAAGGTTCTGGAAAGGACGCCGTTGATAAAAACTCCACACTTTACTTTCGGTTCGCCCTATTTGCTCTTTCTCAGAGTCTCTAACACTACCGAGTTAGTGACGTCGCGATTTTCCCGATCTTGATTACACAAGTCTTCATCTGAACCTGCTACGACAAATTGAGTCACTTTTGGAGTGCGACCCCAGTTACATTAAAGTCATGCGAAGGCGTTGGTGCATTTGTCAGCCCAAAGCGGCTACGAAACTCATAATGTCTGTTTGCATCTGGCGAAGGCGCCGTCTTATGCATCGTATCACCCAATCCTCAATTGTTGATACACCAGTTTTGCCGTCGATCTTTATGAAGAAAATAAGCGCACCTTTCAGTTGTTGAAATGAGTCATCGATCCGGGCTGTGCGGTCACTTGGCTGCTGCTGTCATCCCGTTTGGTGCCTATAATCAAAACTTTGGCAGGCGTACCATCTTTCTTCTTGACAAAACTGCTGGAGCTCCCATGGTGATACACTTGGATGAATAAATTCTTTTTCTAACGTTCTTACCATTGTGACTTCAATTCAAAAACTTAACTCTTTGGACCTTCTCTGATATAATGGATCTTTGAAGTGGCACCACGAACAATATCAGTTGTAAATAATCTCGTGGAAGGCAATCTGGCATCTCAGGAAACCGCGCCAGGGTATGATCACCTTTATGAATGTTTTGTCTGCATAGACTCTGCCTTACCTTAGTATCCTCCACGCCTCGCGAGTAGAGCGCTCCTTTTGAAATGCTCGTTCGCGGTTGCAGCGGATATCCCCATTACTTGAGAGGTTGATTAGTACCGATAGATACAATTTTGAACCTTATTTATAGCAAGTTTTGTCGCTTTGTACTAATCGACCAAATATAAAGTGATACATTAAGTCTAAACTTCATTATACGATCCCCATTTTTACATAGCTATTTTAATAGTTTTGTAGGTCGAAGCCACCTCATAATTCCTCGATTTATTTCGGAACACAATGAGCACAGGCGGGGTGAAGACTCATGATCGTCGGAATTTGAACCAAATCGTGAAGATGAAATTAATATGAGTGGGGTTGCAAAGTTTGCCCCGGCAGCGATTCCCCAGCGGTTGCACGATTTACCGCTAACTAGAATACTATCTGCCTTGCATTAATTTGCTTTTGATCCGCGCCATTCGTTGGTTTTATACGGTTGCCATATGTGAGTGCGATTCTTGCGCCTTTTGTAATTTCGCCCTTATTCTTGAACCTATATAAACTCGACCATGTATGTCTGACCAACTTTTGGCATCTATATGATGTTCGAAATTATTTGAAGCTGCTTTCCCTCGCGTGTGATTTTCTCTTCTTCTCCACTTCACTTTCTGCTTTGGTTTCTAACCCTTGGTAGCCAAATCATCTTAGCAGCTAACCCACTGATCCGCTGAGGGAGGCCCGCTGGATGTGTTGCTTCCGACGTTTTGTATTTCTCCGTGCTCTTCGTGTTTGTGTTTTAGGAGTGTTTGTTTCTACCGCCAGGTCAAAATCACCGGCACTTCTTCTCTTTAATGTGTATTTAGCAGCTTTTGCGGTTCCGGTGGTGCTCGCCGTCGGGCTTCGGTGGATTTTCTCCTGTCGTTATAGTGGGGGTAGTGTTTTCTGAGATGTTTCACTACGCGGGTTGGTTAATGATATGTACTGCAAAGCTCTTGGACTTTGATTAAGCTGATAGATCCGGTTAACGATGGCAGCGTAGCGTGGCAGCGGGGGAAATGGCCATATGTCTGTGCTCCCAAGCGCGGATAAAAACCAGTATGTTGGATTGCTGAGACCCTAAATGCGGTGGCGGGCTTGGTTTCTCTCGGCTTTTTCGCTGGTTATTTGGTTCAGCATTTCCACCTGACGACTTTCCACGTCCTTTGAATCCAACAAAGCACCATTTTGATGCAACAACCAACTCTTCCTCATCTGAAAACTATCCATATTTGTTTCGACCACTATCGCTGCGATGTTTCTTATGTCTGATGGTAAGAATCCACAGGTTATAAATTTTTGTTGGATTAGAGATACCTACCGACTGAGCAGATGGTGGTTCAACCTACCTACAGCGATGATCCTCTTCCTCGCCACTTTCGATTATAGCAACGCCCAGGCACGACTATTTGGATTGGATCACCGGAACGAAAACCTAGGCGGGCGCGGTGAAGCAATTAATCAAATACGTTTAATTCATTTTCTTTCTTCTCGACATTTTGGAACCTCAATTATTTGTAGGCGATTTCGTTTGGGCATGCCATAAACGTTTTGCAAATTAATGCAATTCTTTAAAATAATTAACCACCGTGGCATTTTATCTGGGTTACAGCATAATATCAAAATCATATTCCACGATTAGTGCAATTATTTTGAGGTCAGACTCCTTTTGTTTCAAAACAATGTAATACTCAAAAATGCGTGAGGGTCATATAGCGTAGGAACTGCATAAAATGAACTCAGCAGACGGCTGATACGACGCCCGGGTCGACTTCGACAACACCGTCATATCAACCGGGGACCTCGCATTTGATAACGTCCTTCGCTGGCTCGCGCCCAGTGATTCGCATCTGGGTTCTGACACATTTCCATTTTCAGGTTCAAATGCGAATCGTACGTTTATCAAAATAATGCCCCCATACAATGTCTAGTGCGATAAAAAGATACGCTTATACAAATCACATGCCACGACCCGCCTAGGCGATGAAGGGGCGAGACCTCTTCGGACATCTTTACTTTCTTTTCAGATATTGGTGGGCCCGAGTCACCTGTATCCTGTCTCCATACCACAAAATGTCAGCTTCTGCGTAGTAGTGTTCTGATATCAATACGCCGATCCACATGATCCTCATTTACATATACATATACAAAAACTACTCATTTACACATAATCGGAGGCGCAAAACTATACGAGTGGTACTCACATAAAACCCACACCTGGAATCCACCCAAAACCTCACGAAACACATGGTGGTTAGAACTTCTTATAACCAAACTTCTAAACAAAGGATCTGGCGACCAGGCAGTCGACGAATGTGATCGGTGAAACCCTAGAGACGCCGATTCAATTATTTTATTTAAATTTATTTCATTTTTTTCCAAGATGTTAGGCAAGATCGGCTCCTGACCCGGGGATCTGGCGGAGCAGTTTACCTCAGGCGTTTTCGACTGTCTCTATCCGGCTTATTTCTTTATATTATTTTCTCTTTGCGGTTTGATTTGCGGGCTTTCAGTGTGACCCTAAACATTTGCATTTGTCGCCGTCTGATCTGATCAGGCGATCTATGCGCTTTCAAAATGATACTACAAATCAAATATTTACTGGATTGACTGTTGTTCATGATGTTCAAAAGGCGTCCCCATGGCGGTGTCTTGCCACTCCGCCGCTTCAACTTGCTTTATGACTCTGCTTCGATCTTGTCTTCCTTCTTGTCTCCTCAGAGCACCATGGCATGGGTAAGGGATATAAGCTAAGCATTTTCATATTGATGGTTCTACGATTCTATTTCAATATTCGAATTTAACTTAGCATGCATTTAACATTAAACCACTGCCTATTATAACCAACAAACCTCCCATCACGATATTCAATTTTTATGCTTTTCCCCATTTTCCAATTTCATTCCCTCCTTATCCGGCGTGATAGTAATTTCATTTCATCAGATTAATTCTAATTCAATTTATGAAGTTTAAGCGCCATAAAATCCATTTTCGATTAATGTTGGTTCTTTGCTTTGGCTATTCAAATCACATTTTTATTGGATTCAGTTGTTCCGGTGAATCCCGCCACTTATCTCATCCCATTCGGTAATGTGCTTACACATTAACAATTGGTCTCCATCACTTGGCCGGATGCCGCCCGTTTACCCAACGTATGGTATCAGGTAAATAACCGCTCGCCATCGTGCTGGATGATCTTCGATTGGTGCATCGCCAAAATGGGAACATTTCTTACCAATGCCGCCACTTCGTACCGCGCATCGCGGCGGATATCGATTGTTACATCCACCAGGCGGACATTATAGACAATTGGTGCGCCGTGATGGATCGTTTGGCATCCCGTCGGTGATTCATTGATATAATATTTCAGTGCGCGGCTATGCCGGATTCCGTTTGATGAATCCGTCCTTATCATCATTGTTTCACATTCTGTTGACTTTCAAATATCTACATTTCAATTCCATATTCCACTTTATTCCACGTTATGGCGGTTCGGTTGATGTTGAATCCGTCATTTTTATCATCTCGATCACATTCATTCGGTTTTGAAATACCGTTTTATTTCATATTCACTTTACCGTCCATTTATGGCCAGTTCGTTTGAAGTGAATCCCGTCATAATATCATTCCCATTCGACATTGGTTCAATATCACGTTTAATTCCGCCTTCCGCACAGTATTCACATTTATGTCCGTCCTTATCATCGGCTCACACATTCATTGGTTTTCAAATATCACATTTCAATTTCATATTCTTTGTTATTATCTTTCAGAAGATATCTTCGATCTATAATACTTATTTATATACTGTTCCATACTCATTTCATATACTCATTCATGCTACTCATTTCATAACCTTAATTATAGCTGCGACTAAATGCTGCCAGAAATAAGAATAAGTCGAAGAACAAACCCGAGTTGTCGGATCGTTTCCTTCTCTTACGATCGACCTGGGTTAGGCGATCTGTCACGTCTAGTCAAAACGTAATCACGCCACTCTTAGTGGATAAAACAATTATATCTATATTTTAATGAATACATGAATTTATCTTTGTTAACGGTTTTAGGTTAGACGCCGATACCAGATATTTGAACTGCTTTGAGAAATGCGCGGCGGTCTGATCGTTTTCGCCCAGTTCTATCGCCCAGAGGAAGTCGTAGATGCCTTTGGCTTGACCGCGTCCATGTCGTAGCACCTTCGCGAAGGTGGTAGAGCCTCCTGTAATCCTAATAACGGTGTATGGATTTTCATTTTTCCGCTCTGTGATATGTGAAGTAAATTGCCAAATAAGGCCTCCATACGCTACATCTTGGTAGGGAGGAATCTGATCTGAGGATACCCAGTTTCTTTGGAGGTGGATGTGATCTCATTGTGGTTCCTATAGGCATTTGGATTCATGGGTTCCTCATGGTTTGCTTTCTACAGTGATGCCGCAGTATGGGATCCATGGTATCGGTATGTTACTGCCTTCACTAAAACTGGAATTAAATTTATTGTACTTATCTATAAATCTACACGATGTTTCTCTATCCAACATTTACCATAAACACATTACCAAAATTGAGACAATAAGAAATATTAAAGCTTGATTAAGATTAACTAACAAGAATACAAAACTAACCGAATGGCGAAGCAGTCACGATTCTTCTTTGAGTCTTTGAAAGCTTCGAGTTCCACACCAGGTGTGAAAGAAATTAAGGTTACCTTCACTTTATGATGTTGATCACAAGTACATGACTTACCATTAGTAGTTTGCTGCATCCCGACCGCTGGCTCATTTTGGTCGTGCCTGATGGTGACTAAAATCAACAAAATTTATATACACCTAGTTCCTACGCGTGGTCAAGCGCTCTGCTGGTATAGTGGTCTAAGTCGATTTCTGAGGATGGGTTTTCAGTCCTAAATGGTTATCGATTACGCCTGAAGTGAAACTTTCTATTTGGACTCTTTGGAGTGTATTGCGATTACGAATGGTTTGGAAGCGGAATTGTAGCAAGAAAGTAAAGTGAAAAGTTAATTTGAAGATTTAGGTCGCTAACCGTGGTGATGGACCGAGTATCTCGGGTTATCCTCGCGTTGACGCTGGCCTGGTCACGGCGCCAACCGGATCCCCATGTTAACTGGCGAGCTCACCGTGGAAGCAACTCCTAGCCCCCGAGTCAATCTGGTACGCGCTCTGATTATGGCCCTTTTAAAATAGCATTAAATTATCATTTGGACTCGTAAAGACCATCTAAGAACAACGGTGCATCTCTCACACCTTTTATCCCTCGCTGTCGATGTTAGCCAAAATAATAAGTGATGTTATTTAACCCAATTTGAAGAACCTAACATATAATATCTCGGGGCTGTATGAGACCATAAAAAAGAATCCTGTTCTCTCCTTGAATGTGCGCACTTGATCCTCAGCATGTCAGAGGAGTATTGGCCAAATCAATAACATTCAATGTGCTTTGCAGCCATGTTTAGAATAAGGGCCATGCAAATACCTTTACACGTAGCTTTTAATTACAAGAGGGACAACATCATATGCCGCGCCCAAGCTAGCTTCCAACTACTACTGAGAAAAACGTAGCATCTCTTGATTGTCATCCTCAGAGGGTGTTTTAATGTTGTGAGAAAAGGAGAAGAAGAAGAGGGAAGAAAAATAAAAGCAAAACCTAAAATAAAAGACTTTATGTACAAAAATAAAAACTACAAATATCTTCTTATACTCTCAATTATTTACCGCGCTAAAATTATGGCCCCGCGGTTTTACCAAAACAGGAAACCTGCGACCTCCTCAAGATGAAAATGCAAAACCCTGCACAAAATTGGCGCAAGTTATGGGACAATTATTAATACGCACGAGTTTAGGCGGTTTGGCGTGAGCTACAAAGCGCTGCGGGCATCAATTTCGACTGATTTCAAAATTCGGCCTTCGCGAAATTACGGGGTCGCGAAAACAACGCAAAAATTCGCTAAAGGATGGCCGGTGATGGCTATTCGAAATTTATGTCTTGAGATTCGCCACATCAAATAATCGATTCTTTATCAGGAGTGAATTTTCCCTTTGCAGCTAAATTGGGATGGTCATGAAATTTGTGTTTCGGCAGACTTCACGGAAATATTCCGCTAAACTGCGCGAGGTACCCCGCCAGGTTTAACGAAATTTCGGGATTTCGCTGAAAATTCCAGGTTCTACTCTTGCCTCTACCTTCCACGCATGAGATTTTCTTCACTTTGCCTTTGTTTCTCGGTGATTCTTGGGCTGGTTAGTGATTGAACGTGGGATCACGCCGCCGATTTAATCATTTTAGTTCGAAGATTGGACTCAGTTTTCGTCTGCAAAACAACCAAAATACCTCTGATAGCATAAGTGTTACTGAAAGACTGAGCACTTCAATTGGTACTCCAAATGACGCTTGATTAATGCGCAAAGCACTCAAAACCTATAATGGTTAGGTACACTTTTGGCGCTCGTCATGCCGACGTTACTGTAGTCCGCCAGCAGCTGAGTAAAAGTGTTTATGTTGTTTTCAAGGATTGTTATATTCAAAAGGTTTATGTACACCGCAGCATAACCACCATTTGAAAAATTGAAATCAAATTTGAAAACGGAAATAGAAGAATCAAAATCTGAAAGAATAATTTAGTCAAGCGGTTCCATGGTTCTCAACTTGAATTTCCACCTAAAGTCTAATGGTTCTTTGCTTCTGCCAACGGTTAAACGTGTTGCAAGAATTGCGCCTCCCCCCAGCAGGAAAAACCTTTGACATGTGTGTGGCCAGACAACCTGATGGGATATTCAGCGCTTCTTTCTTCTTAACTATGAAACGCCTTAAATGAGCTTCACCAAAAATCAGTAGCAGGGTCTGATGACTCAACCAATTCAGGTTTGGGCATCAAGCCAAAGGATCTAGCACTTGACCTGCGACTCCTCTGGGCTTCACCACGGACTCCAGAATGACGAAGGCCGGCACTACAAATCGTTAGACTCTCTATATCACGCCCCGTATAACGGCTTTGTCGACTCCGATAGATTAAAACGGGCATCAAGTTCAGGCTTTTCATGCGTACCCTCGGATGATCGCAGTTCAGGCAAAGCTTTCACGACTTCTTTTTCTTTTTCTTCTACCACTCTTTTTCTTTTTCTTTTTATCTTTCTTTCTTTCTTTTGGAGACAACGCTGGTGGTCTTGATATGGGTAACTGACCCTATCTGGTGGCCAACATGCCCGGTGGCCCCTGACGAAGAAATGGAACAAATTCACGGCCTATTACTTGAAATATGTCGGAGTGTAGTGTGATTGCGCCAAGGAGAAATTTCAAGTTGAGCATCTCTGGAATGAACGGTAATAAAAAAATATTGTTTCAACATGGAATTTATTCTAACATACCAAGGTGATAAACGAGGTTCAAATTATTTATTTAAGGCAATTGTTTTGCCCAATTCGTATTCAATTATCTAGTGACGGTAATTATTAGTGAAGCAATTCAATTTGTCCAATTGGCTCACAAGGTGGATACACCACGGAGAAGTAGACACAAAAAGTCGGTTTGAGACTTACCAGACGATTCATATAGAAACGACTGCGAGGAGGATCAAAGAGGGCTGATCCCTCAACCTGGTGCTTTGTTTGAAACCATGGTGTTGGACTTCCATTGTTGACTTGGTTCTTCTGCAGTTAGATTTGAACTGAATAATTGGCTGGGTAGACGCGAGGCAAAAGCCAAAAACGCCTAGCTTCACCTTGGTTGAGTGTATCACCGCAATTCTGGACGGTGACTGCCATCGACTGCTTTGGGCACATCATTAGTCGCCCGTTGGTTCCATTAATTTGTGCTTGTTGTTCGGTGAAATATGTTAGTTCAATATATTGCCGTCTTAAGTTGCGCGACTCCGACGACATTAGATTCTGCGTGGCGGTGGCGGGGAAATGGTCTTCCTAGGATGATTGGAACGCAGTTAGTTCGCCTGCGGTGGCTCGATGTCAAGCACTACAAAATCTTTGGGTATGAATTTTGTCACCACCGGGCATCTCGGCGCTATCGCCGGTTTTCGCACAAATCTATCGGTGATGATAGTGCGTTGTTGGTGGGACGCCGGTTACCATTCGCGCTGCGTATCGAATCGACCGATGATTCCACCGCGGCGCGACTCGATCAAACAGTAACACCGCTCTATCACGATTACCAAAATTAGTGCCGGTGGGAATCACGGGATGTATGTTGTGATTATTTGCTTTGGATTATAGCGCATTTTTTGTTCGATGTGAAATGCACTTCTTATAATGCCTGACTCTCACTTCCAGTTGTTCAAAGATCTTTCAAAATTTGCACAAGGGGACTTATTTGATTATGTCCAGCTGAGTATATTAACCTTCCTTGCCTGAGACCTCTAAAATGCACCTTCTTTGAGATGCCTTAACATGCTACCTCTAAGTACTTTGGCAAATGGGAGGTGGTATACGGGTATTTCTGAATCTCCTTTAGGAGAATGTCTTTCTGAGGCTGAGTTCTTCTTCCTGCTGGATTCTTCATGGAGCTTTGGCATAGGATGATCAACCTCTTTCCACTTCTAAGGATTGTATAGCTTAGCATAATCAGTTCTCAGATATTTGGATGTACCTCATGAATCCTTTAGGATTTGGAAGTGTTTGAGATGGTGAGCACCTCCTCTCCCTCCTTTGTACCTCAAGCAACTTGTTGATCCTTTAGTGGTTTGAATCATCCGGTTCCTGTTTTGGTTGAGATTATCTGGCTATCTATTTTCTTATTCGATGTATTCTCTCTGATATCAATTCTTTGTGCAGTTGCACATTACCAGTTCCTTTTGTTCTCGACAAAGTTGCCCTACCCTTACTGAATTCAAGCGCAAGCATTCCTGGAAGGATGATGATGGTTGTTATGAGGCGTGAGGAAACAAGCGCGGGTTTGGCCTTTCGGGGGCATAAGGAGGGTTGGGGCTCATTTACAGGGTGGAGTGATTCCTCAATTAAATTGTAAGTATTGCCCTTATGGGACATTACAACGGTTGTTATGGTTTGAATTGCTGTCTACGGTCATTTACCTTCCGACGTAAATCCCAGCTAACTGCAGGGCCATAGGACCATTGCCAGCCCTTTGGGTCTGTCTGAGGATTGGAAATTGGTACGGGATTAATTTGTCGAGGTTTTGATCTTGCTACCTCTTGCATTTGCGCAGTACAAGCTCCTCTACCTTCATTAGAAAGGGTTTGAGAATCACAGCTCGTTTCTATTTCTTCTACGGTAGTCTGCATGCATCCACCTTAGAGTTGCATTGGTTCATCTATCATTTCTCTAGGGTTGACTCATCTGACCTGAGTTTTCAACCACAATAGATTGCAAAATCCATGGCTTCATCAGGATGTAACTTGAAGTCTCTCTGCATAGTTTCCCCAAGAAGTTGCACCTCATGGCGGAGACATACCACCGCTATTAGTTTATACAACATCCATGTGTTAAACCCATGATGTGGACGTACCTTTGATGGTTTCCATAAATCTTTCACAACAGCATTACGCAAATCTCTCGCCTTGCCATCCCTAAATTTGCAAGGTGTATTTGTGCTGATGTTATTCCATTATGAAGTCTACGAAGAACTATGGGAGTCTGCTGCGGCTACATTGATTTCTAATAGTTTCTAGGCCTCTGTGGGTTAGGCCATATCACGGCCGCCTAATCCTTTAGAGTCAATGGCCACCTTCCAGCCGATGGCGATCTGTGTCCCATCTATGCCACGCTACCATGAAGGTACAAACCTCCTCAAAATCCCTAATATAGAGTGTATGGATTTTGTTTCCATACCATGATATGAGAGATGAGTGCAAACCGAACCTCTTCACCTACATCTTGTGGGAGGGAATGTCGGATGAGGAACCTAACTCTAGGTGGATATGATCCTCATGGTTCTATAGGCTGTTTGGTTCATGGGGTTCTGGTTGGCTCTGTTTGTTCCTCGGTGTGGATCTTTGTAGTGTCGATGTACCTTGGCACTTCTGCTAGCTGGGTCAGTTGTGCCATCTATGCGATCTACTGATCTGTCTCCCATCCCTTTGTTGCATAAACACCCATTTACAAATTATAGAGACAGCAAAGAAGAAGCGCTAAAACTGCA
Source organism: Tetrastigma voinierianum (assembly GCA_016808115.1). NCBI lineage: Eukaryota > Viridiplantae > Streptophyta > Magnoliopsida > Vitales > Vitaceae > Tetrastigma > Tetrastigma voinierianum. The sequence goes on along the minus strand of JAEQBH010003001.1, from coordinate 152,596 downwards.
AAAAGTTAAGATTAACTAAGAACAATGGAAAAATTAGCGAATAAGCGGCTTGATGCGATTCTATTTGATCTTGAAAACTAACGGTTCCTGCAGCGGTAACAAAAAAGTAAAGGTTACCTTCCCTTGCGATGTTGATCTAAATACCGCTTCAACAATTGTCGTTTGGCACCATCCGGCAACCATTTGATTCGTTGCACGATGTTTGGTAAAATCATTCAAAATTTATATACACCTAGTTCCCTGCGCGTCAAGTGACTATGGTATAATGATCTAGAATTTGAACACGGGATCTGGGTTTCATCCCAAAATGGTTCATCAATTGCATGAAGGTAAGGCTTTCTATTTGGACTCTTTGGAGGGTTGTGTTTCAAAAGCGATGAATGGTTTGGAAGCAAGGTGAAAAGCAACTTTGAAGATTTAGTCACTAACCTTTGCAAGTTAGGCGCACAAGTGTCCTCGGTTTATCCTCGCTGCTATGACATGCAACCTATAGTCCATGGCATAACCGGATCTATATTTTAATCTAGCAAACTTAAATCTTATGAAGCAACTCCTATTTGAGACAATACAAAAGATGCAGCGGCCCTTTTAAAACCCTAACATTAAATTATCATTTCAGAGGTTCAGAACATCATCTAAAGAACAGCAATCCCTCACTGCACTGTATCCTAGCATGGAGAGTATTGGCCAAAATAATAAATAAAGAAATGTTATTTAACCCTAATTTGAAGAACCCTAACATGTAAATATTATCTCGTAGGCTCAGAAGACCATCTAAAGAACTCACAGATTTCCTCTCACCGAATATGTACTTGATCCTGAAGCATGGAGAGATGGCCAACCACCAACACTCAAGGCAACCATGTTTTGAGAATATAAGGCCATAACATAATTACCTCTGTAGCTTCTAAGACAAGTGAGGACAATATGCATATGCCCCACCACCAAGCTAGCTTCCTTCCTCTAGTAGGCATACACCCTTGAGTTGTCATCCTCAAGAGGGGTTTGGCAGCTTCAGAAATGGGAGAGAAAGAAGAGAGGGAAGAGAGAAAAGAAATAAAAGCAAAACCTAAAATAAAAGACTTTATGTACAAAAATAAAAACTTACAAAATATCTTCTCCTCCTCCAAATTATTGCTAAAATTGTTACTTAGGTTACAAAACAAGAGGGGCTTATATAGCCCTCAAGGTATAGAAACAATTAAACCCTATAAAATTGGCTGTTATAGGACAATTCATATACACCAAGTTTATAAGGTCATAATAATTACAAAGCATTTATCTTAGGTGATGATCAATTTTCTAGGTTTCAGCAGAAAATTTCGCTTAACTAGCTTGAACACTGTGTCTAGGCTAAAACTACAAATAAGTGATGTTTGGGATTTGCATAATAAATTTCAAGTGCTTGAATAAATTCTTGTGAGTAGCTAAATCAGCTATTTTCGCAAGATGGTGTCATTTAAATTGGATGGGTCTAGCGAATTGTCATTTTCGGGCCAGAACTTAAGGAATATTTCGCTTAAACTCGCTAAATTTTCGCTTGAAAATTTTCTCGTGTTTAGCGAAAATTTCGGTTCCCGCTTGCCTCCCGCTTCCACCGTGATCGAATTTTCTTCACTTACTTGTCAGCTGATTTCAGCTGGTTGATGACCGAATAACATTGGGACTACACTTCATGATTCATCATTTGATTCGAGATTGACTCAAAAGTGCACAACACCTTACAAACAACCAAAAATAATTTAAAATGGCATAAGTGTTACCAGAAGACTAGAACACTTCAATTGGTATAAATGACATGATTAATGCGTTAAAAAGCACTCAAACTCATTCAAGATAGGTTCCAAAATTGCACTTTTGGTACTCAATCACTGTAGTCCTCAAGTGGTAAATTAGAGATATTTACCATCTATATTAATTTCTGTGTTTATCTTTTACTGTAAAAATCCATTTAGCTTTAATATACCTAAACAAAGTCTTAAAACCACAGGTATATTTCTGGTGTTACAAAGGATCCAAGAATCCATACAAAATTCACAAATCTATACAAAACCCTAACAATCCATACAACCATAGACATAGGAAGGATTCCATATTTATTCTACAAACCGGGGTTTTTCAAAACTCCAACTTCAACAAATCTAGGGTTAGATCAATTCAACTAAACCCCTAGGTTTGGGACAGCTAATACCTTATAACTTTTCCCATACAAAATCATAGTTCCGGCTACAAGTTCCATACCTTTCGCTTTTCGCTTTCTTCTTCCCTTCTTCTTCTCAGCTTTTCTTCCTTTCTTTTCTTCTCCTTCACGTATTATTTTCCGAAAAATGAGAGACCAATTGGTCCCAGCTCACTTTTTATAAAATTTTCCTTATTTGCACTTCGGTCCTCTATTTCTCCTTATTACAAATCAAGTTATGTATTTCTACTTGTTCTATATTTTCCATTTTATGACTTCTTATAAGTTCCATTTTGACAAATTACAAATCTGCCCTTGTATCTTGTACAACTTCCAGGCTTCAAAAATTTTTCTCACCAGTAAAATAATAATTACGAAAAATTTCTAAATGCACTTATAATATACCCTAATTATGTTTAAAAACAACTAGGGTGTATTTTGGGGTTACGAAAAATTTCTAAATGCACTTATAATATACCCTAATTATGTTTAAAAACAACTGGGGTGTATTTTGGGGTGTTACAAATACACTTTTTAATATCATTTTTTCGCTTTTCGGTTACGATTTCACATATGATCAGAGTCACATTCACGATGCAAATCTACTTGAATCCTCGTCCTCATTATCTCGTAGCAATGTACTGCCATCCAATATTACAATCTCACATATGACTATAGAAGTCGACATTCACGACGGATTCAGTTGGTGAATCCCACCCTGTTTTTAATTCGGTAGCAATGTGATTTCACATTCAATATTACAATCTCACATATGACTATAGAAGTCAACATTCACGGCTGCATTCTAGCTGGTGAATCTCGCCTGCCTGTCATTCAAGAGCAATGATTTTACATTCAAGAAAATATGTTACCTTCACATAATTCAAGCAGGAATCCCGTCATGTTAGTCATTCAATAATACATTTCAAATCAATTTAATCACATGCAGTAAAATCACTTATAGTTCAAATACACGCGTACATGCAAATATTTGACAAACATTTCGAATACTAATAATTCAAATCAATATATATATTTCTTAAATAGAACTTGAAATGGGAATTGAGTCACAGAGAACAGAATAGACAAAGAACAGAGAACAAAGAACAAACCAATTTAGCAATCCCTTGTCTCTTTAGATACAAATCCTAGGTTAGGTTGTCATCTTCACCCGCACCTAGTCAAATACAAATCCTTAACTCTTAGTGGTTGAACAAGTAATCGTACTAAACGAATATCACTGAGGCGGCAAGGTACGATATGTTTTTCACTTAGTTTTATCCTTACTTGAATCCCCATTAATCATTTATTATGGTCCTTAAACTATTGGTGTACGAATACGAGGCTTTCGAAAATAAAATCCGAAACTTTGTTCACTATGAACAATGTCTACCCCACGGCGTAGAAAAGCTACGCCGTAGCGTACCCGAGGGGGTGCCATTTTGGCACCCCGGCCTCACCGCGATGAGGGCACCCCATGCTGCTACGTAGGTCTAAACCGCAGCGTGGGTTCCCTACGCTGTGGCTTAGGAACCCGTTGATTAGTACCCAAATAGTGCTATTTTGAGCTCTGGTTATTGCAGGTTTTAAGCACTTTTTGTGTACTAATCAACTTAAATAACCCAATTGATACATCGAGTCCCGCCATCGATCACATTTTGTGAAGCATTTTAGTAGTTTTTCATGCCAAATACCTCATTATCTTCAATCTGATTCAAGCACGATGAACCCAAGCTGAATTCGAAGATGCATGATCGAATCAGAGGAGATTTGGAGCAAAAAAAATGCAGAAGAGAAAGAAGGCAGTGGAAATTTAGCAAAGCATAAAACGCAATCTACAACTTCAAGTAGGTTGCGAAATTCACAACACCGCTCCCCTACACTTCGTTGTTGACCGCTTGACCCGCTTTGTGGTTTTGTACCACCTACCCTTGATGTAATTTTGGTCTTTTGCACATGTTTTGTAATTTCCTTGGTACCAGCACTCATATAAGCCTCGCCCTACTTGTAACATCAATCAATCTTTTCATTCCATCAATCACCAATAAAATCACGCAGCTTCCTCTCCCTGGGCTGCTACCGTGATTTTCTCCTCTCCTCATTTTTCTTGCTTCTTGGTAGCCAAACACCCTTGATGATGGCAAAATCAAGGTATGTTCGCTAAAACCCCTCTCATCCTTCTTTGAAGGGGCCACCTGGTGCCAATTTTTGAGGTAGGCTAGTTGTTCCTAAGCTCGTGCAAGCATTTATGGTATTATAGCCTCACTGATAGCAATTCAAAAGTGCCATTTAACCCTATATTAGATAGGTTTTTGGTGCTCTTTACACTAATCATGTCATTTATGCCAATTGAAGTGTTCAAGTCTTCTTCTTTAGTATCACTTATGCCGATTAGGAGGTTATTTTGGTTGTTTTGTGTGTTTCACACTTTGGGAGTTCAATATCGAAGTCAAATGATGAATCACGTAAGATCGATCCCAATCACAACCATCAATCGCACTAAAAGTCAAAGAAAGAATGAAGGCAAAGTGATGGAAATCGATGCAGTAGAGGACAGGAAGCAATGCAATCGAAGATCAGTAGTTCATGAACTCGCTAAGATTGTGAAAATTTTCGCCGATCGCGGTACTTCGCAACCTTAGCGAAAATTTTCGCAACCTTAGCGAAATTACCACCTTTCGCAGACTCGCGGTTTTCTAGGCACCGCTCAGCGAAATACTGTTTTCTATCACATAAATTTCGCTGAGTTAGCAAATTTCGCTAGGCTAATAAATTGCCGTTTTACTTAAAATTTCATTTTCGCTATGCATGGTGATTTCGCTACCTAGCTTAAATCTTCAATCTCAGCGAAATTCACCGCTCATGTTTTTATAATTAATGCCAACCGACTTCAAATTTCAGGTTACTTCCTCTTGTCCCTAAAATTAGCCAAACTGTTAGGCTTTATGGTATTTTCTCATGTATCGAGGTGGCCTATATGTTCCTCAGAACCCTACAACACTCAAGAGAAGAAATTCTTGTAAGTTTACTTTGTAAATAAAGTCTCGTATTTTAGTTAGAAGCTCAAGTTCTTTCTCTTCCTCTTTCCCTACTTTTCTTGGCTGCCAAACACCCCTCTCGAGGATGACAACTCAAGAGATGCTTGGCTGCTTCCTTCTTTGGAAGAGGAAGGAAGCTAGCTCAAGTAAGGGGTATGTGAAGTGTTTGGTCCCTGTGTTAAGCCACAGCATCGTATTTATGGCCCTCATCTTCTCAAATTAGGGTTACCAGCATTTAATGTTATTGATTCGCCAATACTTCATGCTTTAGGATACAAGGTATACTTATCGCTAGATGCACTGTGGTTTTTGTATGTCTACAGAGCCACTGAAATGATGTTTAATGTTGTGGTTTCAACCAGAGAGGCCATAGATGCATGTTACCCGTGGTTAATCAAATAGGAGTTGTTTTTAGGTGAGGTTTGCTAGTTAAACATAGATCCTGCTGTGGCCTGACTCATAGGCTGCTTTGTCATAACGCAAAGTGATAAAACCCGAGACGCTTTGTTTGCCCTAGTTACCAAGTTAGTGACCTAAATCTTCAAAGTTAACTTTTCACACTTCATTTTCAGTTTTTACGCTTAATCAATTTTCAAACTCATCACACCGGCTTTTGAAAAATCCAAAAGTCCAAATAGAAAGCCTTTACCTTCGCACTTATGCAAATCATTCCTAGGATGAAACCCATCCCCGTGTTCGACCCTAGACCACTATAATCGCAGCAGCTCACCACGGCAAAGAGGAACTTAGTGCTAAATTTTGTTGATTTTTAAATTTCAAATTTCTACCGTGGCACAAATCAAATGGCGTTGTCGCCGGGGATGGTGCCAAACTACGAATGATAAGTTGAAGTGTACTTGTGATCAACATCACAAGTGAAGGTAATCTTTTAACTCTTTGAATTAATCACAGTTAACTTAAAGTTTTCACTACTTTGCAAGAATCTCACTGCTTTTGTTTTTTTTATATATACGCCGCTTTTATTTTAAATAACCCTAACCTTTCATAGTTGGTTTGTGTTTTTGTTGTGTCTCAGTTTCAGGTGGGTCAGCTTGTGTATGCAAAAAGGGCCGATCGTGAGGAACTTCGTGAAGACCGCATATAATCGCACACAACCTGACCTGGGCCAAAGGAAGTCGGGCAGGTACACACCGATACCATGGATCCACTACCCGAAGAACAATGAGTCAGCCTGAACCCCAATGGAATCCAACAAATTTATAGAACCATGAGGGATCACATCCACCCTCCTAGAGTTAGTGCTCCATCCTGTATCATTCCTCCTGCTGAAGATGTAGCAGTGAGGCCATATTTGGTACCCCTACTCCCCACATATCATGGTATGGAAAATGAAAATCCATACACTCATATTAGGATTTTGAGGAGGTTTGCACTACCTTTAAGGAAGGCATGATGGACATGGATTTGCTAAAGTTGAAAGCATTTCCATTGACCCTAAAGGACAAGGCAAGATTTGGCTAAACTCACCGAGGCCTAAAAACCATTAGAAATCAATAGTCAGAGCAGAATTCGAAGAAGTTCTTCGTTGCTCATAAGTATCACCAATTTGAAAAGACAAATTTACACCTTTGCAGCCAGATGGTGAGAGATTTTACCGTGGTTGGGAGATTTATGAAACCATCAGTGCCTCATCCACATCATATGGGTTTGATACTGGATGTTGGTGAACCACTTCTATGGTGTATGTCTCCTCAAGAGGTGCCTGAAACCATGTGGAGGAGACTGGCACCATCCCGGACGGCCATGGATTTTAAATTACCGGGCTGAAACTTCTAAGGGTTGGGATGAGCCTAACCCTAGAGAATTGGAAAGGATGAGACCCACGGTTAACCCAAGGGGTGGGATGCATGACCGCCGTAAGAAATAGAGACGAGAGCTAGGATTTCAACCTCGGGGCAAGGAAAGGAGGAGTCAAGGCAAAACACCCAAGAGGTGCATGCAAGCATCGAAAATCCTAATGCTCAATCCTCGCACCAATTTCCAATCCCCTGTGCACCTAGTAGAGCCATGTCCTATGGCCCCCTCTAGCTGAAGATTTGATGTCGATCGTGCAAACACTGTAGACAATACAAGCCACAAATAATCCAATGCTCCATAAGGTAATACCTACAATTCCAATTGGAGGAATCACCCTAACCTCTCATGGAGACCCAACCCCCCTGCCTATGTACCCCTAGGTGCCAAACCTCAGTTTGGTTGCCCCTCACAGTCACAACAACCATCATCCTCTTCTCCAGTAGAACAAGCCATATTGAATTTGAGTAAGGTGGTAGGCAACTTTGTTGAGGAACAAAGGAATCAATGTGCAACTGGCACAAAGGATTGATAATGTAGAAAGTACACTGAATAAGAGAATAGATGGGCTTGAGAGCAATCTCAACCAGAAAATTGACAACCTACAGTATTCAATCACCAAGATCAACAAGTTGCTAGAGATACAAGAAAGAGGGAGATTCCCTTCACAAACAGTTCCAAATCCTAAGGGAATCCATGAGGTCGGGTCATCCAACAATTCAGGAATGGATGAAGTTAAGGCTATAATTACCCTGAGGAGTGGAAAAGAGGTTGATCAACCCATGCCAAAGCCTGTTGAAGAATCCAATCACAGAAGATCAAAACGAGCATATTCTCCTAAAGGAGGATTCAATGAAATACCGCATACCACCTCCATTTCCACAAGCACTTAGAGGTAAGAAGAAGGCATCTCAGCAAGCAGGCATTTTAGAGGTCCTAAGGCAAGTGAAGGTTAACATACCTCTTTTGGACATAATCAAACAAGTCCCTGCTTATGCAAAAATTTTTAAAGATCTTTGCACAATTAAGAAGGGGATTAGGTATCAGAAGAAGGTATTTCTCACTGAGCAAAGTCGCATAATCCAAAGCAACACCTCACAAATACAAGGATCCGTGATCTCCTGCTACCAAACAACACAGGGAAGTGCATAGACAAATCATTGCTTGATTTAGGAGCCAATGTGAATTCCACGTCAGATTCAAGATACAAGCAGTTAGGTTTAGGTGAACTTAAACCTTACCAACATCAACACCTCTATCGGGCCGATAGATCGTTGAAAATCCCTAAGGGATAGCGTTGAGGATGTATTATGAAAATAGACAAATTCTACTACCCAAGAGGATTTTGTAGTGTTTGGACACGAGCCAATTGCAAATGAACCCAATCATGTACCAATCATCTTAGGAAGACCATTTTTAGCCACAGCCAATGTAATCATCAATCACGGAATGGAGTCATGCAACTTACCTTTGGTAACATGACCTTGGAGTTGAACATCTTTCATTTGAACAACAAACATGAGTTGCTAGAAAATGAAAATCATATAACTGATGAAGTTGTTTCAAATGGTCAATGTGCAGGAAAACAAAGTGCTCAGGAATTGCAGGGAGTAATCAGCCAAGGAGATGAAGAAATTTTGGTCCTGCCATCAACACCTACTCCGTAAGCCAATTGATCAATCTAAAGCCCATCATCGAGGACCTGTGTCAACAATTGGGCACCTAACACCATGGAGTCAACCTGTACTATCAGCAGGGGTTGGAGGAGAGATCATTCTCTCATCCCTCCTTTGAGTAATTTTGAGAAATTGAATCAGTCTGTTCCAAACCGAATTCACTGCGCCTCCACAATTTTTGCTTTTTATCTTAATTCTTAGTCACTTAGATAATTTCTGCTATTTTTCAAAATTTTATATAACTTAGCGCTACTTTCTGTAATTTTTAGTTTATATATTATAGTACCTAGTATTAAATTTGTAATTATAGTTTCATCTAGTAAATTATTTTCTATAATGATTATTATTTCAGATAGTACTATTAATTAATTTAAAATTTTGAAATCTCGTAGCAATAGGCCAAATTTGGCTAAAATAGCGAAAAGGCAAGGTGTGGACTCTTCGGCTACCCCCGAAGTTCTATGCGAGGAGGGAAAGGGGTGCTTAACATTCACACTTTCATTCCCTCCCCGCCCTACCGTCTCAACAAACCCCGAGTCCCAACCACCGCGCCACCGCTCGAGCCGGCCACGGCGCCGCCACCGTGGTCACCGCTCTCGCATCGCCGGATTTGCGCCGCACGATCGAGCTGCCGCTGCCGCCGCCCGCTCGCACCTCTGCACAAGAAGGTTTTCGAGTCAGCCATCGCGCCACCGGTGGACACCGCCGACCACCGCCACCGCCGCTGCTAGCCGTGACCTGCAGCCGCCCGCCGGCCCCGGCCGGCCCGCCCAGCACTCGGGCAGGAGCCACCGCACTCTGTCCGAGCCCCTCGACCGAGCCTCCACCACGCGCACGAGCCCCGCCTCGCATTTCGGGTCCCCATCGAGCCTTATTCGCTGGCTTCAGAGTCGGCCGGGCTGCGCCTAATGGCCTCCGGTTCGCTTGCCTCGCTTCGATAGCGGGATTCGGGCCACCTCCGTAGAGCCTCAGTCAGAGATACGTAGCTCACCCGTACTTTTCGGGTGAGTCGAGCCTCTCTAGCATTTTGGGCCACATTTCGCATGGTTCAGATCGAGGTGGGTCCCGCCGCACAGGCGGTTAGATTCAAGACACCCGAGAGAGGCCCCTAGCCCGGTCCCGACTCCAGCACACTCATCACGCCCGAGGCGCACTTCGAAGAGCCCTGTGGATTTCGTCGACATCAGACACGGACGGACCTCCTACCCCATCGCCCGCGGCCCCGAGGAGAGCCAGGAGGGCTCACCCGCCGGGCCCGCACATCGGGCCCGTGAGAGTCATCTCTTCTCGACCACTGGCCACCACATCGCCGCCGAGGAGACTTCATCACCTAGCCGTCGCCCTCGCCTCGAGGATTCGACGCCTATTGTTTGTAGGGAACCCCATTCCGGAAATGCACGACTCCATCACTGCTCCACCGAGTCAGACACGTCCCTCAAGACCGAGGGTCGATCCCGTGACACCTGAGTCCATGAGTTGGATCGAGGAGTATCTACTATTACCTTCATGACCGAGGCAAAGACATTTCACCCACGAGTGGTGCTGCGCTTACTCACTGATGACCCTGTGGGAGCGTACCACCCACTAGCTTCGCCAAAGATCGATGATCGCCCCTGTACCTCGTGAGCGCCAGACATTACAGCTAGCCTTTGGGCTCATGATACCGCCGCAATTCATAGGGTTACTGAGCCGTGGGCCCACCCGCCATAGGGAGATGGTCCGAGCACCGCCGAGACACCACCGCTGGTCCAAAGATTTCCACGGGAGGCGCTTCCGCCCCGATGCCGCCGATCGACCATCTATTTCAGACGAGCTTAATCCTCCGCAGCATTATGTGTTGCAGGGAGGGAGCCATCTTGGAGGCTCTCACCGATCTTTGGGATTTGGTTCAGTCCTCTGAGCCGTGATGGCCTCTTTGCAAGCTCGAGAAGGTCCATCTAAGGACCTAAAGACGAGCAAGAGCCTTCCATTACTTACGCCGGTGACCTCTCCGCTTATGTTCTCGAGCATCCGGGATTTCAAATGAGCCCGTGATTGAGAGATGAGGGTCCAATGCCCTTGGTGCTTGCTCAAGAGAGAGCTGGTGATGACTATGCCCGTCTCTTTCACCCTCGACGGCGGTGCACTGTGGAGGAGGTACCCGGTCGTGGTCGAGGACTCCCACGTAGATGATATGCCCGCCCGAGCCCGAGGTACGCAGGAGTCCAGCTGGGTTCGCATGTCACCCCATCTCCTCCTCGACACACTACACGCAGCCTGGCGCCTTGATACTCGGCCCATCCTATTCAAGACACCATTCGGCCGGAGCACATTCATGCCACCTCTAGAGATACTGGTGTGGATGATGCCATCCGCCACTCAGCGTTTACACAGTGTGCCAGATCGTATGGTCGCCCAATGTCACTTATGCTTCACAGATCATGACGACTTGGGCCTTCCTCGTGTTCCCGACGAGAGAGGAGCCCACCACAGACGCAATTTTTATTCGATGTTCGCAAGAAGAATACAGCTCTTCAGACTCACCACCACCACAAGAAATAGGTGGTTAGGTTTCTTTTATGATTTTGTATAGTTACCGCTATGATTAACCCGCCTACTAATTTTGGATTAGGATTCATGTGTTAGCCATAGTAGGCAAAGGATATTTTTGTATGTTTAGCTTTTGATATGCATGTACTAGCCACTTTAGCTATATCAAAAGCTATTCAAGATATATATATACAAAATTGCATACCATGTTTTGTGCCTTTACATGTATATTTGTTTTTCTCTTCAATTGAACAATTGAATTGCTACAATTGGACAATTGAATTGCTTTTGTTGGAAAATTGAATCACTATTTGTCACCTTTATGTTAGAGCAAATTCCATGCTTGAAACAATTTTTGGTCAATCACAGTTCCAGCATGCTCAACTTGAAAATTTCTCCCTTATGCTAATTCACACACTGCACTCCAGATTATTTCAATAGGCTGTGAATTTGTTTGCTTCCTTTCGCTTTGCATAGCCGGCCTTAAGCATGTTGGCAACCTAGGATAGGTTTGTGTTACCCATACTTGAAGACCAATGTTGTCTTCCAAAAAGGAAAAGAAAAGAAAAAGAAAAAGAAAAGAAAAGAAAATAGAAAAAGAAAAAGAAAAAGAAAAGAAGAAAAAGAAAAATAAAGTCGTGAAGTTTTGCCTTGAAACCCGAGCACGGTCCGAGGGGTGTATGGCGAAAGCCTTTGAAGCCCGATGCCCTAAGCCTTAATTGGCTGGGAGTCACTGATTTAGTGTCTGCTATACGGGTGGATAGGTAGAGTCTAATGAATTCGTAGGTGTTTGATTTTCAAGTCATTCGAGTCCGGTGAAGCCTTTAGAGTTTGTGGTCGATCTTTGGCTTGATGCCCTAAACCTTAATTGGCTGGGGAGTCATCGGTGAATCATACACCTGACTTTGGTGAAGTCAAATTTTAAGCATTGCATCCTACAAAGGTAGTCGAACAAAGAAAGAAGTGCGTAACTATCCTTATCTAGGCTGTTCAACAGCCTTAAGGCCATGCCGTTGCTAGGTTGGGGGAGGGACAAATTTTATAATTTATTAGCGTAACTGCTATATAAAGAACCATTAGACTTAGGTGGAAATTCAAGTTGAGAATCATGGAACCAATATTGACCTAAAATTGTTCTTAATGGTTTTGACTCTTCTTCATGTCGGTTTTCAAACTTGGTGTCCATTTTTCGCTTTAAGCTACTGCTTATATGTACATAAACTCCATAAACTTTAAAATCACTACATGCATCTCCTTTTTGTTTTTTTGCATTGCTAAGGGACTAGCAACGTTTCGGTTGGGGGGTGTGATTAGTACCTAAAAAGTGCTATTTTAAACCCTATATTAGATAGGTTTTGAGTGCTTTTTGCTCACTAATCATGTCATTTATGTCAATTAAAGTGTTCAAGTCTTCTTAGTATCACTTATGCCGGTTAGAGGTTATTTTTGGTTGTTTTGCAGGTTTTTGCACTTTGGAGTTCAATATCGAAATGTTTGATGAATCACGAAGATTGATCCCAATTGTCAACCATCAATCAGACCAAAAGTCAAAGAAAGAATGAAGGCAAAGTGATGGAAATCGATGCAGTAGAGGACAGGAAGCAATGCAGTGAAGATCAGCAAATCCCAGGAATTTCGCTAAGATTGCGAAAATTTCGCTGGGATTGCGAAAATTTCGCAACCTTAGCGAAATTACCAATTTTCGCTAGACACCAGGGTTTTCGCTAGGCACTGTTCCTAGCGAAATTTCATGTTTTCGCTACTCACATAAATTTCGCTAAGCTAGAGAAATTTCGCTAGCTAGAGAAATTGCCAAGCCTTAGCGAATCTTCATTCGCTTATGCATGGTGATTTCGCTACCTAGCAAAAATTCCTCGCCCCATTAAATTCACCGGCCTCGTCATGTTTTTGTACTCACGCCAATCGACTTCAAATTTGTGTATTACTCTCTTGTCCCTAAAATTAGCCAAATTGTTAGGCTTCATGGTATTTTCATGTATTGAGGTGGCTCATATAAGCCCCTCCCTTTTTTGTAACCCTACAACAATTGGGAGAAGAAATTTTGTAAGTTTTCATTTTTGTAAATAAAGTCTCGTATTTAGTTAGGCTTCTGCTTTTCTCTTCTCCTCTTTCCCTTATTTTTGGCTGCCAAACACCCCTCTTGAGGATGACAACTCAAGAGATGCTTGGCTAAGCCTCCTTTCTTTGAAGAGGAAGGAAGCTAGCTTGGTAGTGGGGCATATGCATGTTGTCCTCTTGTGTTAAAAGCTACAGGTACTGTATTTATGGCCCTCATCTTCTCAAATTAGGGTTGAATAGCATTTAATGTTATTGATTTGGCCAATACTCTCCATGCTTTAGGATACAGTGTATACTTATTGCTGGATGCACTATGGTTTTTTAGATGGTCTTTACGAGCCACTGAAATGATGTTTAATGTTAGGGTTTCAAACTGTAGAGAGGCCATAGATGCATGTTACCTGTGTTAACTCAAATAGGAGTTGTTTTTAGGGTGAGGCTTGCTTAGCTAAACATAGAAGATCCGTTGTGGCTTGGACTATAGGTTGCTTGTCATAACGCGAGGATAAAACCCGAGGACGCTTGTTTGCCCTAAGTTACCAAGTTAGTGACCTAAATCTTCAAAGTTAACTTTTCACACTTCATTTTCAGTTTTTACAGTTAATCAATTTTCAAACTCATCACACCGTTTTTGAAAAATCCAAAAAGTCCAAATAGAAAGCCTTACCTTCTTGCACTTATGCAAATCATTCCTAGGATGAAAACCCATCCCCGTGTTCGAATCTTCTAGACTAATTATATCAAGCAAAGTAGCTCGACTACTCAAGCAAGAGTAGGAACTTAGGTGTATATAAATTTTGTTGATTTTAGCTCAAATTTTCACTCGTGGGCACCTAATCACGGCCTCACCTTAGGTTAAAATCTCCTAGGCATGCCCTCACTAACGTGTATTTGGCAAGCTTTTTGGGTTCAGTGGATACTTATCACTAGATCCACTGATACCCAGTTAGTTGTCTCCTGTTAGTTATTGAAGGGTAGGGTTAGGAAGTGTGTTCTTACCGTCTGGGAGCCCATATACCCTGTTAATGCTATCTTTCAAAAAGGAAGATTTTAAGGTTTAGGTTTTAAAGCTAAATGAAGATCCGGTTCAGGAAATGACTATATGTCATCCTCCCCAATGCGAGGAAAAAGACCCGAGGACATGTTGGATGCCCAGAACTTCTAACCTGTCTCGAGACTTTTACAGTTCTCTTCCAAAATTTATTTCGATTTATTTCTAGTTCTCAACCATTCTCACACACTGTTTTTACACAAATCCTAAATCCAAAGAGTAAACACCATTTTTAATCCATTGTAACTCTTCTCTCACGAAGAAACTCATCCCCTGTGGTTCAATCTTGACCACTATACCGGCAGCAAAGAGCTCACGGCAAGAGAGGGAACCCCAGATACAAATTTTGTCGATTCCTGAACACCTACTCGCCCAAACGAATCAAATGGCGCGTTGTCTGTGATGGTGCTCCTAGTGCTAAAGATATAGCCGAACTTGTTATCCACATCACAAGTATTGGTGAATTCTCATTTCTTTTTTATTTTACCATTTTTCCCCAATTGCATTTCACTGCAGGGGAATTTGAAATTTGGTACTGTTTATACAAATCTTTCCTTGTTTTTATTCTAACTAACATCAACCTTTTTGGTAGCCTTGTTTTTGTTGGTTTCTTGCTTGTTGTGTGTTCATAGCAGCTTATGCAGTGGGACAGAAACACTGCAGGCAGATTGGAAAGGCTTAGTGCTCCAGTTGAACAAGGGTGCGAAATCAGTTTGCACAACAACCAGATGGAGCCCCCACCTGAAGAGCAGCAGAGCTAACAGGGGGTTCAAAGAGAGCCCAAGTGTTTCACTGTGTCAATGAGGATCACATACACCCACCATGGTGAGTGCACCCTCATGCATTATAAATTCCCCGCAGAGAAGTGGCAGAAGGCCTTATCTGGTCCCTCAAGCCCCGACTCTTCATGGCATGGAAAACAAAAATCCATACACACACATCCGGATTTTGAGGAAGTTTGCACAACTTTCAAAGAGGGTGCAACTGATATGGAGATGTTGAAGTTGAAAGATTTCCCATTGACCCTCAAAGACAAAGCCAAAATTTGGCTTAATTCACTGAGGCCAAGGACCATCGAATCGCGTATCGCAGCATAATTTTCAAGAAGTTCTTCGTACACAAGACTAACAATTTGGAAGATCACCTACACTCTTGCAGCTCATGACAGTGAAAAATTTTATCAGTGCTGGGAAAGGTATCTTGAAACCATCAATGCATGCCCACACCATGGCTTTGATACCTAGATGCTGGTAAACCACTTCTACGATGGAATGTCTCCTACCATGAAACAACTCTTGGAGACCATGTGTGGAGGGGACTTCTTCAGCAAGAATCCAAATGAAGCCATGGACTTCCTCAACTATGTTGCTGAAACCTCCAAAGGTTGGGATGAACCAAATCCCAAGGATACTGATAGACATAGGCCACCAGTAAACCAAAGGGGAGGCATATATTCACTATCAGAGGATGTGGAAATGAAAGCCAAGCTATCTTCTTTGACTAGAAGGTTGAAGAGCTAGAATGCTTAAATCGCACGAGGTGCTGTGTAGTAGCCAACACCTTACCTCCCAACCATGTTTCAATTGCCAATCCACTAGTCACCAAGGAGATCACTGTTCAATTTCTCCCTCAGTAAGGGATTTTATGTAAGAGCAGGCAAACATAGTGGGTCAAATTAGGCCACCAACAAACGCTCCATATGGGAACACCTACAATCCAAATTGGAGGAATCATCCTAATCTATTATGGAAGCCAAAACCCCCAGCTTATGTTCCCCTAGGTGCACAGCAGCAACAGCCACCAACCTCATCCCCTGTAGAGCAAGCCATTATGAATTTGAGTAAGGTTGTGGGTAATTTTGTGGAAGAACAGAAGACGGTGAATGCTCAGACCACTCAGAAATCTAAACACTGAAGGCACCCTCAACAAAAATATGACCTACGCATTCGCCCAAGTTAACTAACCAAAGAAGAAAAGTAAGAAAAGGAAAATTTCCTCTCATACACAACCAAACCCCAGGGAATTGCATGAAGTGAGCTCCTCCGACCCAAATTCCAAATGAATGAGGTCATGCACCATCACACCCGAGGAGGAAAAAGGAGCTTACACAAACAAAGACCCAAGGCAATAGACCCATGGTAGAAGCTAGAGACTAACCAAAGAGGAGGTGGTGACTGCGTGACCGGCCGAGAAAAAATAAGGCATCCCCACCTTTCCCTCAAGCATTAAAGCCTAAAAAGAAGGCCATTAATCAGGCTGAAATGTTAGAAGTATTGAGGTAAGTAAAGGTCAACAACCCCCCTACTTGACATGATCAAGCAGGTCCCCACCTATGCAAAATTTTTAAAGGACTTGTGCATAGTGAAAAGAGGGCTAAATGTCGACAAGAAAGCTTTCCCTGATCGAATGTCACAAGCATTATCCAATGCAAGACTCCAAGAAATATAAAGATCCGGTTGTCCCGACCATTTCGGAGCACATAGAGGCACTTGCGGGAGAAAGCACTCGTTAGATTCCGGGAGCAAGTGTGAATCTCCTCCCTGGGCCGATGCACAGCACTGGCCGAGCTAAAGCCCACCTCCATCACACTGTCTCTTGTTGATAGGTCAATCAAAATACCAAAGGGGACAGTGGAAGATGTCCTGATACAAGTGGACAAATTCTACTATCCAGTAGATTTTGTTGTACTTGACACAGAACCAGCAGCAGCAGGGGCCAATTATGTACCTATCATCTTGAGAGACCATTCTTGGCCACCCTCCAATACAATTATCACTTTAAATGTGTCATGCAACTCACCTTCGAAAAACATTACCCTAGAGCTCAACATCTTCCACCTAAGTAAAAAGCACATGCAACCAGTGGAAGATGTCCCAGAAGAAGTATGCATCATTGACACCATCCCGGCCAATGCTTAATAAGAGGGGATGCGTGATAATCGACTAAAGAGCCGGGCTATGTGCGTAAGAGCAAACAGAAGCCGACATGAAACTGCGTAAGAACACCTGAGAAGATAATGAATGGCCCAGAATGAACAGAAATCATGAGTTCCAAAATGAGAATAAACCTGCCTGGCCGGAGTCAAGTATGCTTATTTAAAAGAGCAGGAGAAGTGTCTAGTGGTCATTTCATCCTCGCTCAGCACTGCACAGGAGGGTAGCCTGCTACACATCCTCAGAGAGAACAAGCAAGCCCTGGGGTGGAATATTACTGATTTGAAGGGCATTAGCCTAGTAGTGTGCACCCACCACATCTACTTAGAAGAGGAGGCAAAGTCAGTGAGGCAACCACAGAGAAGGCTGAACCCACATATGCAAGAAGTGGTTAGAGCAGAAGTCTTAAAGTCACAAGTAGTTTCCAGATCATATAAATTCCATATCAAATAGCACTTGGGTGAGTCCAACCCAGGTAGTGCCTAAGAAATCGGGGGTAACCACGGTGCACAATGAAAAAGGAGAGGAGATACCCACTCGCCTTACCACGGGTTGGAGGGTATGCATTGATTATCGAAGGCTAAATGAAGTAACACGGAAGGATCACTTCCCTCTACCATTCATGGATCAACTGCTTGAGAGGATTTTTGGCTACCCCTTCTATTGTTTCCTGGATGGCTATTCAGGATATTTCCAAATTGAGATTACTGTAGAGGACCAAGAAAAGAAAACCTTCACATGCCCATTTAGCACGTATGCATTGTTTGACAATCTAAATTCTCCCACTATGTAAGTGTGAGTGATGGATCAAAACATCAACACAAATTTATAACGTTATTACCCAAGGATTATTATCTAATCCCCAGCAATAATGCCATGAAACTTGTTTGTTATATTTCTTTGCAATTATACTGATTAAAAATGGTTTCCTTAAGAGTGGCTGAATTTCTTTCGTTTCTCATCCATGACTCGCGAAGTGGACAGGTTTAACAAGTAATAAAGTGGATTTAAGTCCAAATATTGATCCCAATGTAGATCTCAAGAATTATGAATCAACTACCCTGACTACTCAAGCTCTATACTATTTGAACTATGATAGGCAATTGATAAATTCCTATGCAACCTTTAAAATAATAAAAGAATGAAAATATGTAAACTAAGAACAAAATGAACTAATGCTTAAACTAAAATAAAAAAATTAAAGAAATAGACTGGTCAGTTAGCTTTTAAAGGGATGCATTGAAAATACAACTATTGTGAAACATCAATTCCTGCAGATAACTCTGTAACTTTGCTTCATGAACCTCGATTTCGAACTGGCCCAAGGAAGATGGTAATGCCATGTGGATTTCTCTAATGACACATTTCATCATCTAATCTCTCCGTTTCTTCGAAGATAGAGGATTAGATAACTACTTTTAATCTGAGTTGCCTTGTTCTGGGTATTTTTCCTTTTCAATACTTCATACCCAGAACGTGGACTATAAACCTTAGCTCCTAAGACATAAGCTAAGCATGGGTTTACACTATACTAGTTTCTCATCCTCAAATTGAAATCAGCCTATTCTTTCCTTTGATTAGATCCTTGCTAACACGGGATTGAACTTACTGTTCGAATCGAGCTGAACTCTCTGTCATTTAATTACAAGTCAATCAACTCATTCTGGCTTCTGGGTGAGAAGAGATTTATCGATTAAAAATTCACAGAGCCCATTGCATCCCCAATATTAGGTTCGCATACCCTTGAGAAATCATTCAATACTCTCGTGAATGCCTTCTGTCACTCGTGAGGGCCCCTGGAAATCGTAGAGCATGAAATAACCCATTATTGCATAGGACACTCAATATTTGGATCGATACAAAAAAATAAACAAAACCAAAGAAGTGATTCAAGACGAAGTTCGCATCATAAATTTATGCAGAAAGATAAATTCTAACAATGTAGTAAATTCAACTAAGTTGGGTTTCTAAATTACTTAATTACACTAATCTAGCTCCCCGATCGAAGAACCATCAGAATCCAACCGAGTTCGAATTCCAAAATTTGTTGACTTCAAACGAACTGCGTAATTGAAGAAAATATCATTCCGTATTCGGGCCCAACTCAACAACTAACATCCAGATCCAGAAATTCAAATGCAATAACAATCTACTCTAATCTAATCTAAAATAACAAAGAAATAAAGAAAAGAAATGTAAAATTAAAATACATGATCCTTTCTCGCAACTGTGATTTCTCTTTCTGAATCACAAGAGCCGCTTTCTGGGAGTAAATATGTATTTATAGGTTTCAAGTCATTCTAACTTCGATGCACCTATTTGTGGATTTCAAAATAACTGGCCCATTTGTTTGTTCATGTCGCGACTCCATTTGTGTGTCGCGACCTTGACTTGATGTCGCAACCTCTTTTTCACGTCGCGACTTCACTGTTCTGCTTATGAGCTGTTTTGATGTCGCGACTTCAATCATACGTCGCGACTTCACCTTTCCGCATTGTGATTTTTGAGGCTCCGACTAATCATACGCCGCAACTCGCTTTTCCGCTCACAGCCTCGTAGCGTGCTTTTATCTGGTCGCGACTTGCCTTTAACATCCCTTGGATATGATGTCGCGACCACTGAATGACGTCGCGACTTCCTTTCTTTGTAACTGATGTCGCGACCACTGAATGACGTCGCGACTTCACCTTTCTGCATTGAGAGCTCTTTTGAGGTCGCGACTTCAATCATACGTCGCGACTTCAATGTTATGCTTATGAGCTCTTTTGATGTCGTGGAAGCTTTTCTTTTGTCGTGACTTGTCTCAGATCTTTGATATGATGTCGCGACAAATCTAAATGATGTCGCGACCATAATACCTTTGCAAACATGTTTGACCATCGAAGGACGCCATGATATCTTCTCGATTCAAAGGTTGGATGTCTCTATCCGTCGAACCGTCAATTCTATGTTCGGCCTCTTTGAAAATCTTTTATCGCAACTTATTCAAAGGTCGACCTCCATGTCTACCGCTAAGCCTTCATTCTCGGGCCGCGACCGGCGGTGTCGCCGACATCATGTCTCGCTTTCTTCATTAATTCCCGTCACTCCGATTTGGAGTTTCATATGGTTCGTGTTATTCTTCATTACTGCCAAGGTCGGACAAGTCCTTTCTTTCAAAATTAAAGGCGTAATTTCTTTTACTTCTCGAAGGTTGTTCTTGTGGGTTTTGTAGACAGCCCTTGTCGCGACCTCATGGTGGTATCACGACACATCATTTATCTCTTTGGTGTCGCAACACGCAATGATGTCGCGACATGAACGCTTTCATTTGATCAGCTTTTAATCTTGACCAAGTCATTCTTTTGTCTCACTTCTTCTTCGTGTCATGACTTCGCTTGTTCACCTTCACTTCTTCTCTTCAAGGCCAAATTTGTTGATGTCGTGACTTGAAATTGTTGAAACTCCGCGCCTCGTCAGTTAATTTAAATTCCAGCTTTGATTTCACTCGCCGCAGGTCGATTTCTTATGATTTTTTGCTAAAATTTGATTTTCGTATTTTCTGCAATTGGAATTTGATTCAATTATCAAGCCGCAGACAATCTATCATTATTCTCATTATAAACTCAGAAAAATGGATTAAAATCTAATGAGTTGACTCATCATGCATACAGAGATGCCCTTGGCCTTTGTAATGAACCCGCTACATTTCAATGGGATGTATGCTCAAAGATTTTCTCAAATGTATTTGGTAGAGTGCATTATGGAGGTTTACATGGATGATATTACAAGATATGGAGGAGTTTTGAGGAGCGCTCAATCAACCTCGTGGAAACTATCTCAGACAGTGCATAGAGAAAACCTAGAGCCGAACCTGAGAAATGTCATTTTGTGGTCAACTAGGCATTGTATTAGGGGCATATCATTTCGTAGAAAGGAATTGAAGTTGATAAAGAAAATTGATTTGATTTCAACCGCCTCACCTACGAATGTCAAGACTGTGAGGCAATTTTTGGGGCATGTAGGCTTCTACAGGAGGTTCATACAGGACTTCTGAAAAATTGCCAAACCACTTTATAAGCTACTAGAAAAAGATGCCAAGTTTAAGTGAGATGCAGAATGCCAACAAAGGTTTGAAGAGCTCAAAGCTTATTTAACCACTCCACCAATAGTGAGGGCCCCTGGCTGGTAGTTGCCTTTCGAGGTTATGTGCGATAGTAAGTGACCTGTCGTGAGCAGCTTCTGGACAAAGAGGAGAGTGGAAAACTGTATGTGGTTTATCATATGCTAGCAAAACATTGAATGAAGCCTGCAGGAATTACACTACCACCGAGAAAGAATTGCTGGCAATTGTCTATGCCCTGGACAAGTTTCGTGCATATTTGATAGGGGCAGATATAATTATCTTCATAGATCATTCCGCTTTGAAATATCTGCTCACTAAGAAAATGCCAAGGCTAGGCTTATCAGATGGGTCCTCTTACTACAGGAGTTCAACTTGCAGATTCGGGATAAGAAGGGTGTGGAAAATGTTGTTGTTGATCATCTTTCCAAACTAACCATAGCACACAACACCCACAACCCTCCAATTTATGACGAATTCCTAGAGGAGTCTCACCACTGTGGATTGCCCTTAGCTCGCCCACATTGCAAACTTTGGGCAATGTGGAGCTACAATAGAATGGGAAAGCACAGGACAAGAAGTTCTTCCCATGCAAAGTCCACTTAATATTGAAAACCCTATTTGTTCAAATATTGTGTCGACAACAATCGTAAAGTGCGTGTCTAATAGAATGGTAACTAAGGATACTAACCACCGCCATGACAAGTACCGTGGAGGTCATTTCGCTCTGTAAAATAGCAATGAAGGTGCTATTGCAGTTTCTATTGGTCGCCTTTGTTTAAGGATGCCTATACCATGCAAACAATGCGACAAATGCCAAAGGTTGGGAAAATTTCGCCTTCATATGATGCCACCAAACCCTATTCTCGTTGTCGAGTTATTTGACACTGGGGCATCGAATTTTACGGGACCATTTCCACTTCCTTCGATATACCATCCTCGTGGGAGTTGACTATGTGTCAAAGTGGGTCACAAAGGCCGTATAAAGCGCCAGACCACAAGACCGTATTGAAATTCTTGAAGGAGAACATTTTCTCCAGATTCGAGTTCCCAAAGCCATAATCATGGGATTATATGGACATTTCGTAACAAACCTTATGAGAATCTCCTATCCAACTATGGTGTCAAGCACAAAGTGGCCACCCCTTATCATCCTCAAACCAATGGCCAAGTAGAGCTAGTAGCCTAACAGGAAATCAAGACTATATTGATGAAAGTGGTGAACTCAAACAGTAAGGATTGGTCTCTCAAGATTCTCGATTTCGCGGGCATACGTAATTTCAAAGATATAAGACCATCCTGAATGTCCCCCCATCGCTAGTTTATATAAGGCATGCCACCCCGGGGCCTGTGGAAATTGAATATATATGGTGGGTCAAAAATTTGAATCGACATGGGAAGAGTCGGGCCTTAAAAGCATTCTCTTAATCTCAATGAGTTAGAAGAGATTAGAACGACGCTACTTCAATCTCAAAATCAAGGGTAGGACAAATTAAAGAAGTGGCATGATCAGCTCATAACACGGAAGAACTTCAATCAGGGGGACCAAGTCCTACTCTATGACTCCAAACTCCACCTTAGTGTTGGAAGTGATGTTCATAATCGCCGATTTCGCTTATGTTTGTACTCCACTCGTCAAGAAAGCCCGTTCAGATGTTAATGGCTTTGTCAGATAATTTCCCATTTTGAAAGCTGAAATTTTTGTGAAATGCACCGTTATATATATCATACAACTCCAATTTGCTACACTTTTGCAAATCAATTTTTTTAGCCCCAATTTTTTTTTGTGATTCTGCCTTTCCTGTAAGTTGAAAAGTTGAAGCACTGTATGGTACCATCAATGCTAGAATAGTTCCATGCATGATTAAGAGATGGTTGAAGTCCCCGAGTATTCAACCTTTTTCATCCACCTTTAGCTAACCACACACAAGCACGCCGGCTGGCCAATAGGCTGAAAAGCCGCATACTTTTTTTTTACTTTGCAAAACTAGCCTTAGCTTCGTTGACCGCCTATAATAGGTTAAGGTTCCCCATGAGTGAAGGCCAATGAAGTCTTCTAATAGAAAAAGAAAAAGAAAAAGAAATTAGAAAAGCCGCAACGCATTGCCTTGAAACCCGAGCACGGTCCGAGGGGTCTACGGCGAAAGCCTTTAAAGTTGGTGCCCTAAACCAACTGGTTAGGAGCCACCGACTTAATGCTCGCTACATGGGTGGATGGGTGGAGTTTAGCGAGTTGTAGGTGCTGGATTCTCAAATCATTCAAAGTCCGGGGTGAAACCTATAGAGTTAGTGGTTGAAAGATCATTTTGACTTGATGCCCTAAACCTTAGTTGGTTGGGAGTCATCGGTGGATCCCCGTTACACGGACTTTGGTGAAGTCGAGTTCTTAGCATTGCACCCTACAATACAATAGAAGTGTGAAATAAGAGGAACCGGACTATTTAAAGCTGGTCGCCAGCCTGCTGCATCGCAAAGAGCTTTGGTCAGGAGTAGCTTAGCAGCTTATTGGTAAAAACTGATCACCTAAACACTTAGATTTTGGTGAAAGTTCAGGTTGATTTCCTTGGAATGGACACTACTCTGAAACTTGTCCTTGTATGGCATTTATTCTCCCAAGCTGGTATACAGAGTCCCAATTTTTCATACTGAGGGTATGGCATTACTTATACACTTTTTTTTTTGAACAGACAATCCCTTTTTGCATACACATAGCCTGCATGATCTTCCTTCTTTTTATCATTGCTAAGGGACTAGCAATGTGTCGGTTGGGGAGGTTAGTACCCAAATAGTGCTTATTGAGCCCCGGTTATTGCAGGTTTTAAGCACTTCAGGTAATTAATCAACTTTAAATAACTCCAATTGGATACATTGAGGTCCCTAGCTTACATCGATCACATTTTGTAGCTATTTTTAGTAGTTTTGCAGGCCAAATACCTCATTATCTTCAATCCGATTCAAACACGATGAACCCGAGCCGAATTCGAAGATGCATGATCAAATCAGAGGAGATTTGGAGCAAAAAATGCAGAAGAGAAAGAAGGCATTGGAAATTTAGCAGGGTTGTAAAATTGCACTCGTAAATTTCGCAGTGTTCCGAAATTCCTAACACCGCCTCCCTGCACTCCTCAAGCACATTGCTTTTCGACCGCTTTGTGGTTTGCACCAATCTACCCTTAATGTAATTTTGGTTCCTTTGCACATGTTTGTAATTTCCTTAGTACTGAGCACCTATCTAAGCTCAGTCTTGCTTGTAACATCAATCAATCTTTCATTCCATCAATCACTCAATAAAATTAGGCGCAAAGTTTCCTCTCCTCGAGCCAAGTATCAGATTTTCCTCCCTTCTTCATTTTCGTATTTTCGTAGCCAAACACCCCTTGATGATGACAAATCAAGGTATGTTCGGCTAAAACCCCCTCATCCTTGAAGGGGAAGGCCATTGGGTGCCAGTTTTGAGGTAGGCTGGCTGTTCTCTTGCTTTTCATGTAAGCATTTATGGGTATTTGCCTTCCTGCTTCTCACCTTAGGTTAAAATCTCCTAGGCATGCCCTCACTAACGTGTATTTGGCAAGCTTTTTGGGTTCAATGGATACTTATCACTAGATCCACTGATACCCAGTTAGTTGTCTCCTATTAGTTATTGAAGGGTAGGGTTAGGAAGTGTGTTCTTACCGTCTGGGAGCCCATATACCCTGTAAATGTTGTCTTTCAAAAAGGAAAATTTTAGGTTTAGGTTTGTGTTAAATGAAGATCCAGTTCGGCAAATGACTATAGGTCATTCTCCCCAACGCGAGGAAAAAGACTCGAGGACATGTTGGATGCCCTAGAACCCTAACCCAGTGGCCCGAGACTTCAAGGAGTTCTCTTTCGAATTTTATTTCGATTTATTTCAGCTTCTCAACCATTTCACACAATCGCTTTTACACAAATCCCAAAACTAAAGAGTAAAACACCATTTTCAATCCATCAGAACTCTTCTCTCACGAAGAAAAACCCATCCCCGTGTTCGAATTTAGATCACTATATCGCAAGAGTTTTGCTACGCCAGAGAACCCTAGGATACAAATTTTGTTGATTCCGGAACACCTACTTGGCCTAAACGAATCACCCGTTCTGCCTAGATTTTTTTGGTTTTTCCCTTTTTGCGATTTTCTCCAACAATCACTCCAAGTCCAAATGAAACTCTATAAATCACTCCCAAAGGCATCTAATATCATCCTAAAGCAACCATAAGCAAAACCAATGGATGGATTAGAGTTTTTCTAACCCTAACATCATTTAAAGAAATCTAGGGTTTGGTTCTTACCTAAAATCCCCTTGCACTTGAACTTTAGCCTTTTTCCTTCTTCCTTCTTGCAAGATCTTCCACAAACATTGAAGGATTTTGGTACCACCTCACTTCTTCCCAAACCCTAGCTTCTCCTTTCACTCTCTTCTCTCAAATATGGTTTGTGCTCAAAATGAGCATTCTAAGACCACTTTTGGTCTTATTTCCCATTTTAAGTGTAAGGCCAGTTGCTCGTTTACACACAAATTTCCATTCTCATTTTTTTTTTTTTCTCCTTTGGTCTTCATTTCACTTCTCATTTATCATTTAATCTACTTAGCATTTAAGCTTCTTTTTATTCTCGAATTTTTGTGGCCCTCATTTTTCCAAAATTCCAAATTTGCCCTTTTTTACTGGGCTTATTTCCTGGTTCAATCAAGCCATTTTAACATATAATACTTAATCAATTTCACATATTCATTTCACATTTCACTATTCAACAATTTATCAGTTTTCCCGAAAAAACCAAAGTTTGGCTCAATTCATACCCGAAAGATATATAATAAAATTATTATAAAATTTCTAGGGTATTTTTGGGGCGTTACACTCGGTGTCCTTAAGGTCACTCTCTTCATTCTACAATCAACTACCACTTTGTGTCGGGACAACCAATCCATCCCCAATATCACACTAAACTCTCTAAATGACAACTCGATCAAATCTCCCAGAAACTCATACTCTCGTATTCTAATGGGACAATCTTTATAGACTCTATTAACAACGACACTATTGGGGCCTGAACTTTCCATGCTTACCTATTAAGACCGACATGATCAGCATCAGAGTCACGTCATCCTTTATATGCATATGCAATGCATGTCATAAAAATTTTCAAAATCATTTACAAACAATTTCAAAGTCATTTTGTAGAACCACCTAAACCTAGACTCTGTTACCAAAATAAATGGAAGCACCCCTTTCCGGTCCGACCCGATTTGTGGGTCCAAACAGGATTTGGAGGCGCTAGCCGAACTCATTTATCAAACATATTTCATTTAGACATTTAAAAGCCCCTTTTAAAAAAAAAAATTTCATGGAAGCTGCCTAATCGCTTCGCCAGCTCCATACAATTTCACATTTAACCAAAATATATTTGCAATGAAGCCGTATTCCCATGCCCATTCAAATGATATACAAAATCGTTTCGTAGTTTAACTCTCTTTCTTGATCACAAAACATCAATTGTTCAAAATAGGATGGATGGACGGAGTATATACTTTACTCGCAGCCTTCTTCATGACTCGCGCTCCTTGATCTTGGGTCCAACCGTTTATTACTCTCGGGAGCACCCGCGCATTGGTAAAGTAATACGCCAAGCATTTTCATGCGAGCGGTTCTATGGAAATTCTCTCTGCATTTCATTTTAAACTAAAACATGCAATATTTATAAAACAATGCTTTTGTATAATTACTGTCAATGACCAATGTAAGATAATACTGTGATTTATATATATATATATATATATATATATATATATATATATATATATATATATATATATATATATATATATTTCAATAAATCAAGTACAATTCATTGGTCATCTCAAGATGCAATTTCATATGCACTAAATCATTCAAAGCACAAATCGTGTACTTTTCAATCTCATTATCATTTTGCATTTTAGCCCTTATCGAATTTAGCCTATGATTTCGGTGCACAAGATAACGACCGCCTAAGATGGTCCCGCTGGGTCAGTGAAGCCGCATATATATATAATATGTACTTGGTTGGTGTACACTACTAATATTATCCCGCTGGGCTACGGATCGGTATGCATAATAGTACGTTTGTTCAACTCTTATTGGTATACCAATTTATCCTTAACTTGAATTTGACAATTAACATTTTATTAAGGGCATTCAAATCATTTTTAGGAAAGTACAGTATAGTATGTATTTCTATACAAACAAATCATTTCAATACTCATGCAATTTTCATGTCATTCATTTCACAATCAATCAATTTCTCAAATTTCTTAACTTTAATCAACTTGCAATTCATTTCACAATTTATTTGCATCAAATCAATTTAAAACAATTCAATAGGAAATTCAAACATTTTGGAGATAGAGATTCGAAATAATACAGAAATGTAGAACAAAACTAAAAGATTTGCACTTTGATTCCAATCCTAATCTCGATCTCGCCTTGGGTTTTCTCTCGTCACTGTCTAAATACAATTAAAGAAAATATTATTCGTGGTGTGCTAGGGATTTTGGTTATGGTTGATTCGTAGCCAATATCGTATTCTTAATCCCATTAGCAAATAAGGGCAAGATACAGCTGTGTATGGTTGTTAGTTTCAAAACATTAATCCATCACATAACCAAAATACTAAAAAAATTTCCCTACCTTATAATCCTTTTCTAATAGTACTCTTGATCAACTATACCATCCCCAAAGGAAGATTAAGTCAAAAACCTCAAAACAAACTTACTAACACTAATGCAGGACCTTTATTTTCCAAGGTACTTTCCGACTTTATTACCCAAATATTATCCAACCGGTCTTCAAATATTATGAAACTATCCAGTTTAGTCCTTTATATATCCAATGACATCTCTGAAAATTTTCAATTTAAAATTCCTTCTCTAAGGCCCTTAACCAAACACAAATTGTGGTAAAACATACGTTCAGACAGTTAGCACCTTAAAACGTGTCACCAAACCAATCATACCGTTGTCCAAAAATTAACTTAAAAATATTTATTTGATTAGCTTAGACCAAGGCCTAATCCAACCCCTAAGCACCCAAAATCATTATAAACCAATTGGTACAATTTTTTAACTTTTAACATTTAGACTACTCTAATTTGCAAACATAATTCGCATTATTGCCCCTACCTCTTTGACAGATTTCTGGGCACTTTAGGGTTACAAATTGCATACACTTACATTATTCCCCTAGAAGTATATTTTACCCATAATTTTGAATCACTCAATTTGGATGAGTGAAACTCAACTTATGGCCAAAACACCATAACAACACCCAAAATAGAGCATACCCATGAGCTACCCGAACTCACCTTCAAGCACATATTCGGGAGCCTTAGAGCTACAATTTGCTCCTAGTCCCTTATATACATTTGTATCCCTATCTCTTATGGTTCTTTAATAATTTGAATCACTTCATTTGGATGATTATAACTTAACCTATAGCTAAAACAAGAACAGGGGTTTTGATAAATTTTTGACAGCATTTCCTTTTAAAACCCAACATTTCCCTTTTTACAAACACTCCTCCAAACCAATCCAAACCAATACCAAAACCCATTTACAACCAATAAAAAACACCTTTATCCACATTTGGGTTTTCCAACCCAAACACAAGAGAAAAGGGGTTAGGGTTTAGTTTCTTACCTTTGAATATCTTGATTCTTCAACACCAAGCCTTCCTTCTTCTTCTTGATCACTTGGAAACCATAAATGGGAAGATCTCCCACCAAAACCTTCATCTTCTCTCAACCCTAGATCTCTTTTCTCTCCCTTTGCTCTCCAAGAACGAACATGCACAAATGTGCCTTATCTTAGACCATATTTGGTCTTAATCTCATTTAATGGTTAAGGCCTCATGGCTTCCCCTATTCTTCGCTTTCAAAATAAGTCCCATTTCACATTTTTTACATTTAAGTCTTCTATTTCACTTCATTTAACCTACATTAGCATTTAAGCTTATTCTCTTTTTGGCCCTTAGGCTATTTTACAAATTCCAAATTTTCCCTTTACACTTGCAAATTCCTGGTTGTATATATATTTTTTCGCTCTTAGGATTTAAATTCCAAAAAATTTCCATTTACTTCATTTTATACCCTAAACACATAATAATAATAAAAAAAAATATCATAAAAATACTAGGGTATTTTTGGGGCGTTACAACAGACCAGCGGGACCTTGCCATTAATTCATTATCATGTGCACTGAAAGCATAGGTTAAATTTGATAAGGGCAAAATGATAATGAGATTGAAAAGTGCACGATTTGTGCTTTGAATGATTTTTCTTTTCTTTCTTGCTTCCTATGAAAATGCATAGCTTGAGATGACCAATGAATTGTAATTGATTTATTGAATAAATATATAGATATGACACTATTTAAGTCATTGAAAATTAAAGTGTTATTAATGAGTAAAGAATATAGTTCATCTAAAGAAATAAGAAAGAAAAGAACTAAGAATCACAAAGCATGAGCCAAAATAGTTGTTGTTTATCAACATATTAAAAATTGAAAAATAGGTAATAAGAGTGAGGGACCGCATAAGCTCAAAGTCAACGTCACAAAGCCATTCGGAGGAGAAGTAAAAACTCCGTGGCACGCATGCATGAAATTGACCGACTCATTTGTATAAAGTATCTTGTGAAAGTTGTTAATCTTATTCTATTTTGTAAATGTTTTTTATATTGAAAAATCTGATAAATTTTGTAATGATGGTACAAATGTGGGAGTTATCCCAAATGATGGGCCTTTTGGGTAAAATGCTTAGTTTCAAAGAAAAAATGTTTAATGTTTATTTTTACGTATACCTAATGAGTATTTGAAATGCGTTTGGTATTGAACAAGTATTCACATTTATATTGATTTTTTTTTTTTTTTTTGTATTCGATCGAAATGGTGTGCTAGGATCGCGTTTCCCCATATCTGGTTTGGATCCGCCTAACGGCTCTGCCGGGTACGGCATGTGATCGGGTTCTCTACACTTAAGTGGTATCATAGCCATGGTTTAGGGCTAGTCGCAAATGATTTTTGAAAATGGTTAAAAAAAATGATTTTGAAATTGTTTGTAAATGATTTTGAAATTTGTTTATGACATACATTATTTGCATATAAAGGATGACGTGACTCTGATGCGGATCTTGTCGGTCTTAATAGGTAAGCAATGGATAGTTCAGGACCCCATAGGGTCGGAGGTGACTCAGGAAGTCGCCCAAATAGTCCTACTAGTGTGGATGGTGGGCAAGCATCCCATGCTCCTGAAGGGTTTCATGGGAGGCAACACTTGCCAGTAGTAGCGGAAATACAAAAAAAATCCCAATGAAAACCCGTCCAAGGACCCCAAGTAGCATTAAAACCGGTTCTATAACAAAAAGAAGGGTGTAGGATTAACTTGTGTCGATTCCAAAATCGAGCTAGTGGTAGGGGAAGCTTTAGACCGAAGCGAACCAAGTCCTAGGTTCGCCTCTAACAGTATCCACACGAAGAGTGAAGCCGACAACCTCCAAGGTAACGGTCTCGCAACGGGTCCGGGTGCTAGCCTAGTCCCGATCCGAAGAGGAAGCCAAAACCCTGGGTCTCTCAATCTCTAGAACACTTTCTTAGGAGATGAGAACACTCTTGGCTATCATGAGCTCTTTTTTTTCTCAAAAGAGCACAACCCTTAGGGTTTTCCATAGCATTCTATTTATAGTAAAACCCTATCATGTCTAATGACCAAAATGCCCCTCACTCTAAGTGATGATATGAGACACGCATCCCTATGTGTTCTGGCGAGTTCCCACACGACCCAAAGCCGAGGTACAAGCCTAAACCTATTATCTCTTTAAGTGATGGCTTTCGAACCCGGGATTCTACTAATCCCGTGACATTTAATTCATGAGAATTAACTCCCTCATATTTGGATCACATCCAAATCTGTTTCATATCAGCCCCACACTCTTCTAAGTGTGTGACCCATTAGGTTCCGGTTATGCTGGCCAATTGATTCAACTATTGAATTAAGCAAGTCAAGATTGGTATCTAGCAACATATCATGACCCCCAATTGACCGGAGAATCAGTGGTCTGACTACATACCCTTCCCATAGACAAATACCATGCAATTCTTCCTTTCACCAAACTAGGACCTACTGTCTCGTAGAGTATGGACAATTGTGTAGCTCCCACTGGGATCGGGGCTATGCCACACCCTAGCCCAAGTGATATTTATCTTGTCCCCGCATTCATCACCAACCTTTATGCACTCAAGACACTCCTCACATTTTCTACCGCGCAGATTCCGAGCAATGATTCCGACACAAGAGGCCTAGGTATACTCTCCCTTTATCGGGAGTGGCGAACTTTGTTAGCTACTCAATTACTCTCCGAACACCTCGTTATACCCAATCCTCATCCAATGAGCGACCCCCGAAGAGGCAACGTGGATTAAGGTCAAAGTATAGGATCAGCATCCAAGATATCCTTGAGCACCTCAAGTCTAAGGATACTTGCACCATTGCTATGATGAGACAATCATCTACATTTAAATAGATAATCCATATGATTGTCTCATTATAGGTCTCCGATGTACTTAGCTACTCTTAGCAAGCATCCACACGCCAACTCTGATCAACTCTTGATCATAGTTTATATGATCTACTGCTTGATCCAATCAAGGAGTATGACATGTGCCAATCTATCCAGATCGACAATGTCCAGTCTTTTTGATCCTATGACTAGGGATTATTTAGACACAAACATAATTGCACATAATAGGAATATTATTATCATGATCCCATCATGATTTCCTTCATGCTATCTTATGTATCATGGACTTCACACTGATTAAAGATCCGTTATCAATTCAACGTATGAATAAATTAACGAAGAAGCCTTTCATATTAAATATGTTGCGCAGACAATAAGTGCTAATGGGGATTCCTTTAGAAAGACTTCTCTAACGCCCAATCGATGAATCCACCAAGGTTAGCGACACAAGAGGTGATATGGATATCCTCCAAGAGATAGCTCGTGCATCACAAAGAGCAAACAAGAACCGCTACAAGTATTCCTCAACTACGTATCACCATAGAGAGAATGGCAGCATTTAATTCATGGATTTCCTTGGGAAGAAAGATGATGAGCCTTCCATGGCGGAAAATCGCTCGAAGAATCAAAGAATGTTAAGTGCAAATGCATTGCACACCAGAGGATAACTTAGAGTGTGCGACTTCTTTACTACAGGATGAGGCTTATCAGTGGTGGCTTTCTGTGACTAGGATCGCACTACCGGAGGGTATTACATGGGTCCTAACAAAATTCAGGAAGCAATATGTGGGTTGCATTTATCTGAGGAATATGAGATGAGAGATTCATAATCTAAAGTAAAGATAGATGAGTGTGATAGAATATCAGAGGGAATTCACCCGATTGAGCAAGTATGCTCCCGAAATGCTAATTTCTGAAGAAGAGAAGCAATGTAAGTTCAAGATGGCCTCACGATATATTCGGGCCCATGTCACAAGATTTTTCCAAGATGACTTTTCTAAGATTATGACATGTGCCTTGAATGTAGAAAGAGTGAAGAAGGAAGAGTATGAAAGAAAAGAAAGAAGATATGGTAAGATAAACCCCGGTCAGTCAGGTTCTTATCAGCACTAGAGTAAGAAATTCAGAGGACCATAGGGTTCTAATCCTCCTACAGCTCAGGCTACAGGTAGTAAGACTATTCTACCGGCACCATCAATTGCTAGCGCACCATGAGGTTCTTCGAGGGGATTAGTTTCTCCTTTTGCACACATTATGGGAGGAGACATAAAGGAGAGTGTTGGAGACTAACAGGTGCTTGTTTGGCTTGTGGATCCAATGAGCACAAGATAAAAGATTGTCCTAGAGCTCGTTCCTTCACATCCCCCCAGACTGGGGGTACAGTTTCAACAGTACAAGCCAACAAAGACATAAGAGAAACAAGGACAACAAGAGTGTTGCATCATCAATTACGCCGAGACAAGCAACACAGATTATAGGCAAACAGGATGCCCATGCTCCAGTTAGGGCATATGCAATGAAAGCAATAGAAGACAAAGATACACCAGATGTGATAGTTGGTAAAATTTCTATCTTTGAGACTAATGTTTATGCATTGATTGATCCAGGTTCAACCCATTCTTATGTTTACACTTCCATTCCGAGTTTGGGTAGTCTACCGAAGAGTGAAACCGAGTATGATATTTTGGTGACAATCCACTTGGGCATAGTATCATTGTGAATAGAGTTTATAGAGATTGCCCCATCAGAATACGAGAGTATGAATTTCTTGGAGATTTGATCGAGTTTTCATTTAGAGAGTTTATGTGATATTGGGGATGGATTGGTTATCCCGACACCAAGTGGTAGTTGATTATAGAATATAGAGAGTGACCTTAAGGACACTGAGTGGCGAGGAAGTGACTTTTATCTGCTAGAGGTCAAACCCCCTCTCTAATGTTATATCCGCCACTACTGCCAGAACAATGGTTCAAAAGGGGTGTGCAGCCTACTTGGCGTATGTGATAGATACAAAAAGGGCAGAGTCTAGCCTATTAGACATCCCTACAGTTTGTGATTATCCGAACGTATTTCCGGAGGAGTTGCTAGGATTGCCTCCACAGAGAGAGATTGAGTTCGCAATCGACGTTGTTCAGGGTGCCACTCCAGCATCCATTACACTATATAGAATGGCTCCACTAGAGTTAAAAAAATTGAAGCTTCAGTTGCAAGAATTGTTAGAGAAAGGATTTATTCGTCCAAGTGTATCACCATAGGGAGTGCTAGTGCTCTTTGTTAAGAAGAAATATGGTACACTTCGGTTATGTGTTGATTATAGGCAACCGAATAAGATGATAATGAAGAACAAATATCCGTTACCTAGAAGAAGGAAAATTGAGCAAATGTGAATTTTTGTTGAGAGAAGTGTCATTTCTTGGACACCTTGTATCAGAAGAAGGAATTCGAGTGGATCTAAGGAAGATAGAGGTGATTATTGAATGGAAACCACCAAGAAATTTCTTCACTTTGCGTAGTTTCCTCGATTGGCAAAGTTACTACAAGGCTCAAGTAAGGGGTTTTCGATGACTCCGCACTCGACACAAGATTGTCTAAAATAATGTGAAATTTGAAGGAGTGAAAAGTGTCAAGCCGGGGCTTTGAAAAGTTGAAAGAGATTCTAACCGAGGCACCGGTTCTTACCACGACCTACAATATGAATACTTGATTTTTAAGATGCTTCACTACATGGACTCGATTTGCGGTTTATGCAATACTTCAAGGCAACTAAGCCGCATTTAAAAGAATTACCCTCCGCATGATCTGGAATTGGCCATATTGTATTTACTGAAAAATATGGAGACATTATCTGTATGGGGAAAAGTGATTCATCTACACCTATCACAAGAGTCATAAGTATTTGCCCTCGCAAAGAGAGCTTAACTTGAGACAACGTAGATGGGTGAAATTGATCAAGGATTATGATTGTGTGATTGACTATCATCCCGGGAAGGACAATGTAGTAGTAAATGCCCTAAGTAGAAATTCGGTACAAACACTTCGAGCGTTGAATGCTCATTTTTCACTATCAGACGACGGTGCAATAGTAGCAGAATTAGTAGCAAAACCGGATTTTTTGAACCGAGTACTAGAGGCACAAAAGAATGATGATAAAATTTTTGCCATAGTGAGTCAAATTGGAGAGGGAAAAGAAACCGAGTTTTCAGTGAAGGAAGATGGATCCTTGTATTATAAAGATCGAGTTTGAAAATTCCGCGATAGTGAATCATGAGCCATTCTAGAAAAGGCACACGTTGATCTATTTTTATGCACCTGTGTAGCACAAAGATGTATCAAGATTTGCAGCGTTTCAGATCGTGGTCCAAAATGAAAGAGATGTATCGAATTTGTGACTAAGTGTATGGTGTGTCAAAGTAATGTAAAGATCAAGTTCTTAATTATTTAATCCATTAAGAATACCTATGAAATGGAGAATCACCATGATTTTGTGGTCGGGTTACTACTGACAGAAGAAAGCATGATCTTGGTCATCGGGTAGACCGATTGACTAAGTCGCCTCACTTCCTACCAGTTGAGAACCCGATCATTCACTTGACAAGTCAAGTGTAGCCGTACATAAGGAAATAGTTCGGTTACATGGGATTCAATATCCATCATTTCCAAATAGAGATCCGAGGTTCAATTTCAAGATTCGAGGAAAATTACAAAGAGGCTTTCTGGGCACTCGACCGACCAACACAACTTTCCACCCACGCACGGATGGACAATGGAAAGAGTGATCCAAGTGTTGGAAGATACGGTAGTTGTGTTATCGACTATGAGGGTACTTTGGGATAGACACATTCCTCTGTAGCTGAATTTGAAAAAAAATGAATACAACAGTTTCAATCGGTGATTGAATGTTTTTACGGAGCGTTATATGGAAGAAAATGTAGAACACCGTTGTGTTGGACGGAATTGAGCGAAAAGAAAGTGATTGGCCCCGACTTGATACAGTAGACTGAAGTAAAAGTGAAAATGATTAAAGAAAGATTGAAAGTGGCCACCGATAGACAGAAATCATATGCTGACATGAAAATAAAATATATTCGATATGAGGTCGGCGAAAAAGTGTTTTTGAAAGTATTATCTTGGAATAAGGTCATGAGATTTGGGAAAAATGGCAAGTTGATGATTCGTGCCATAGTAGGCTGAGCTAAAATCAACAAAATTTATATACACCTATGTTTCACATCAGAGTCAAGCTTACCGCAAAGATAGTGGCCCAGGGATTAACACCCGGATGGGTTTTCATCCTAAAATGATTTGCAGATATGTACATTGCAAGGCTTTCTATTTAATTTTGGATTTGCTTCAAAAACAGTGGAAGTAGGTTGAAAACTGAGAAATTGTAAAAACTGAAAGTAAAGTGTGAAAAAGTTAACTTTGAAGATTTAGGTCACTAACTTGGTAAGTTAGGGCAAACAAGTGTCCTCGGGTTTTATCCTCTATGACATACAACCTATATTCATGCATAACCGGATCTATGTTTAACTAGCAACCTAACCCTAAAAACAACTCCTATTTGAGCAACATGTAACATGCATTTATGGCCCTTTTTCAGTTTGAAACCCTAGCATTAAATATCATTTCGTGAGGTCTAGAAGACGATCGCACGAACCAGCGCTGCATCGAAGCAATAAGTATGCACTGTATCCTAAAGCATGGAGAGTATTGGCCAAATCAATAACATTCAAAGCTATTCAACCCTAATTTGAGAAGATGAGGGCCATAAATACAGTACCTGTAGCTTTTAACACAAGAGGACAACATGCATATGCCCCACTACTGCTTAGCTTCCTTCCTCTTCAAAGAAAGGAGGCTTAGGCTACATCTCTTGAGTTGTCATCCTCAAGAGGGGTGTTTAAGTACCAAGAAAGTAAGAGAAAGATGAGAGAGAAGAGAGAAAAGCAAACCTAATTAAAAATACTAGGACTTTATTTACAAAAATGAAAAACTTACAAAATTTCTTCTCCCCCAAATTCTTGCTTGGGTTACAAAATGAGGGCTTTGAGATGTGCCACCCTTAATACATGAAAATACCCAAAACCTACAAATTTGGCTAAGAAGGACAAGAGAGTACACACCTCAAATTTGGAGTCAAGTTAGCATTAAATTACAAAACATGACGAGGCAAAGGAATTTTGGTTAGGGGATCAAGAATTTCATAGGTGAGCAAATCACCATGCATACCGAAATAGAAAATTTCGCTAAAGCTTAAGTAATTCGCTTATTAACGAAATTTCGCTAGCTTAGCGAACGATGTGAGTAGCGAATCATGAATTCTCGCTAAGAACAATGCCTAGCTTAAACTGGAGCTATTCAGCTTAAATTTGGAGATTTCGCTAGACAGTGAATTTTTCAAGCTAAGGTCATAAATTTTCGCAATCCTAGCAAAAATTTTCGCAACTCTAGCGAAAATTCCAGCTTTGTTGATCTCCACCTATTTCATCCCTGGTCTCTTAACTCGCATCAATTTTTCTTTCACTTTGCCTTCAGTTTTTCTATTGATTCTGGGTTGGTTGATGGCTGACACTTGAGTTCAAACTTCAATATTCACCATACATCCCGATATTGAACTTCAGCAAAAACCCGTGAAACACCATAAAAATACTCTCTAAACGGCATAAGTGCTACTAAGAAGACTTGAACACTTCAATTGGTATAATGACATGATTAATGCGCAAAAGCACTCAAAAACCCTATCTAATATAGGTTCAAAATTGCACTTTTTTGCATTAATCATTTGATTCTAGATTTATTTCGGGCTCCTATGAGGTGATCAAAAGTAGGTCCAAAGGGCATACCTGCTTGGCATTACCTTCGGAATTGGAAAAGATTTATAATGTGTTTCATGTGTCCATGTTACAGAGGTACCGATCAGACCGTCACATGTAGTCTCTTCTTCTGACAATTGAGTCGAGATCGATTTGACCTATGAGGAAGAGCCGTAGAGATTTTGCCTGTGGAGGTGAAAAATTCAAGTGAACAAGAAGATTTCACTAGTCAAAGTAAGCTGTGGAGAAACCACAAGCACCGATAAGCTACTGGAAAGTGACAAATGATGCGCAACAATATCTGCGACTGTTCAATGAAGGTAATCTCAAGGACGAAATTTTCTTAAGTGGGGGAGAGTTGTAACGACCCAAAATTACCCTAGAATTTTTATAATAATTTTATTATATGTTTAGGGCATAAATTGAGCCAAATGGGGGTTTTTCGAGAATTGATAAATGATTAAATGAAAATATTAAATGATTATATGATCGAAAATGAGTATATGATTGAATGATATATGCTAAGTGATTAAATGATCAAACTCGAAATTAACCCAAGTGAAAAAGTGCAAACTTGGAATTTGTGAAATAAGGACTTAAGGGTCTAATGAAAATGGACTTAAATGCTAAAATGGGAATAATGAGAAAAAGCCAAACAAGGCTTAAGGAGGAAAATGAGGACTTGAGGGTCATTTGAGACTAAGTTATATGTCTAAGTGTGATTATTGAGATTTGAAGTGCAAATAAAATGAAATATGGCTATATAGTAAATCGATAACTTAACCTGTAAATGGGCTAGCGGAAACAACAAGGCCTCGAGAAATAGGGTTTAAAGGCCAAATTTTTGGTCTAAGAAGCTCATTAAGAGCAAAAACGCTTTTGGAGAGAAGAGGTATAGTGCTGGGAGGTTAGTGAAAAAGTATAGAGATAAAGTTTTTGGTGGCAATCTTTCCCATTTCTTGCTTCTAAGAGATCAAGCAACCTACAAGAGAATATTTGAAGAGATTCAAGGTCAAACCCTAACTTCATCTTTTTGTGATTTTGATCTTGGGGAAAAGCACTAACTTAAGTAAAAGGGGTTTGTATTGGTGCTAAACCACTTTTGGGGTTGTTTTGGGTTGATTTTTGAAGAATATTGTAAGTTGGATTGGTTTTGTGTAATGTTTGTAAAAGGGAAATGTTGGGTTTTCAAAGGAAATGCTGTCAAAAATTTGTCAAAACCCCTGTTCTTGTTTTGGCTATAGGTTAAGTTATAATCATCCAAATGAAGTGATTTCAATTGTTAAAGAACCATACAAGATAGTTCTAAAAATTTATAGAAGGGACTAGGAGCATATTGTAGCTCTAAGGCTCCCGAATATGGGCTTAAAGGTGAGTTCGGGTAGCTCACGGGTATGCTCTATTTTTTGTGTTGTAATGGTGTTTTGTAGCTATAAGTCTATTTCAATTTCATCCAAATTGGAAAGGGATTCAAAATTTGCAAACTAGACTTCATGTGGGAACAATTTACTTGAAGAAAGTGTATGCCAAATTAGAGTAGTTCGATGTAAATGAATAACTTGAGTTTTTGTGATCCAATTGATGATTCCACTCATTTAAACCCTGTAACTATAGGGATTCAATTTAGTAGAAGGAACCATTACCAATTTATCGATTTAAGAACTTTAAATAGAAAAATAAGTAGGCATCCAGTTGAGTCGGGCATATTGACTAGTTTACTAAAATGCCGCTAAGCTCAGATCCAAATTAGATGATTCTAATTAGAGATGAAACCTTAGAACCATAGCTTCAAATGAGTGAAGGTATCATTACCAATTTATGGAGTTAAGACCCTAGAAAGCAAAAAAATGGGTGATCCAGCGATAAGTATATCGACTAGTTCGGGCATTGAAATGTCGAGTTTCGAGCTCAAGGTCCAAATGAGATTATTCCACCTTACTGAAATAGAACTCCTAGAATAATCGACCAATATGTGATTGTCATGGTATTTGAATGGGGGTCGACGAGGAGAAAAGCCCACATTGAAGTCGTGATTCCGAAGATTGGAATCAAAGGACGATTTTTGGCCTGTTTCTCAAACTCTATTTCTAAAATATTTGAATAATTACGAAATGATTTGAATTTTGGAAATGATTGACAAGAAAGTGCATATTGATTTTTGTTTGAATGATTTGTCTTAAGTGATTTGAGACAATTGCTTCATGAAACAAATTTGCATAAGAAAAATTGCATGAAAGTGAAAATGTTTTATTTGTATACAAATGTATATATATATATATATATATATATATATATATATACTCATGTAAATTGTATTTACGATTTTAATTCTAAAGAATGTTAACCATTAGAATTGCTAAGGATAAATTTGTATACCAATAAGAGTTTAACAACGTATTTATTGTGCATACCGATCCGTAGTCTCTAACTGTAGACAAGATTTGCAGGTGGGCACTAACAGTATTATTATATATAAGATATAGAGAGAGTAGAGAGAGAGAGAGAGAGAGAGAGAGAGAGAGGTTTTATGCAGCCCGCTGGGACTGCGTCTGATTAGCTATCCCATGCACCTAAAGTGATAAAGTTAAATTCAATAAGGGAAAATGATAATGAGATTTGAAAGTGCACGATGAAGCTTTGAATGATTTTTTTTTTTCTTTTCTTTCTACATAAGGAAAATGTATAGTTTGAGAGATGACCAATGAATTGTACTGGATTTAATGAATAAATATATAGATACGTATTAATCAGATTGTCATTGAAAATTATACAAAAACATTATTTTATAAATATTGCATGTTTCGAGCAAAAATGAAATGAAGAGAGAATAGAATCATAAAACTACTTTCAGAAAAATGCTAGCGTGTTGTTTATCAACGAAAGAAAATTTGAGTGAATAGGTACAAGAGTGAGGACCGCATAGTTAATGCAGCCAATGTCAGCCATTCAAGGAGAAGTAAAACCGCAAGACGCATGCATGAAATTGAATTGACTCATTTTGTATAAAGTATCTTGTGAAAGTTAAATTATGATTCTATTTTGTAAATGTTTTTTATATTGAAACCTCTAGTAAAATTTGTAAATGATGGTACAAATGTGGGAGTTATCCCAAAATGATGGGCCTTCCGTAAAATGTTTAGCTTCATGGAAAATGTTTAATGTATACTTACGTATACCCAATGGTATTTGAAATGCTGATATTGAAACGTATTCACATTTGTATTGAACTTTTTTGTATTTGATTTCGAAAATGAAATTGAAGATCACGCTCTCTAGATCTTGTTTAACCACACGGCCTGGGTCGCACGGCGCGTGATCGTACCCTTACACTTCAATCACCTGCCTTGCCTCCTCTGCCCTTCTTCTTTTAAAAGCTCCATAGCAGGATGCATCAATTATACCCTTGGAGGTATAATTTATAGCATGATATAAAATATCCATCTGAGTGGTCGGATCTATTCCATGCATAGGGCATCTTTTTAACAATCTCTTAAATCTCTCCCATGCATTGTAGAGACTCTCATCTTCTCCTTGCTTGAAGACAATAATTTCTCCTCTTCTCTCAACAGTTAGAACTAGAGGAAAAAATCTACTCATATAGGCCTCCACCAACTCTTCCTAACTATTCACTGATCCCACTGGCAATGAATCAAACCATGTTGTTGCCACATCTCTCGCTGAAAGTGCGGGGAAGAGCGCAGCTGGACATTTCCCGGGGTCTCACCCCATTTATGCTTTCGATCAGGTTGCCATCCTCATGAATCTCCCCAGGTGCTCATTTGGATCTTCAGAGGGGTGGACTCCGTGAACTCGGTGCTTCTGACCATAGCACCAATGTTGGTCACCAAATTGTTTACTTCAATCAGTTATCTTACCGCAGTACCTTCTCGATAATAGCCCAAAAGTCTCCATAAGACAGCATCCGATTTCTCTACTTTCTTCTTCTTCCTCGAATGTCAAGAATCTTCTCTTTGATTTGCCATTTTCCGATTCTCGCATCGGTGATCCTTCTCGATTATGCAAAGTGTTCTCTCACTCTGTAGTCTGTGAGGCAACATATATGTTTCTGGTTTTCTATGCATTTAAAATATTCCTAAGAATAGAAACACACTAAGATCAAATGGAGTCGATGGTATCATAAATTATATATCTACTTAGGTTTCCAAAAATAATAGTATCTTATTCAGCCACTGCTGTTAA
The DNA here is from genome assembly GCA_016808115.1 of Tetrastigma voinierianum. Classification (NCBI taxonomy): domain Eukaryota; kingdom Viridiplantae; phylum Streptophyta; class Magnoliopsida; order Vitales; family Vitaceae; genus Tetrastigma; species Tetrastigma voinierianum. The sequence continues at coordinate 110,616 of JAEQBH010003001.1, read as the reverse complement.
AACTATTTTTGCTAATTTTTTGGAATTTTTGTAAAACAAAGAAAAATTTCCAAATTAGAATTTCTTTTTTTTTTTTTGTCAGAATATTGATTTTTAAATTCATTAAATCCATGGAAACGGCGCAAAAAACTTGATAAGACCAAGTGATATATGTACAAATTTATGACACCATTACCATAGGACTATATGCTAATTCCCAGTAAAGGCACCAAACTTGTTCAGACTAAAAAAAACTTGTATTCTTGTAAGAAAAGTGGATTTTTCAATGAATTCATTACAGATTTAGTTTGGTATTAATACTTCAAGTGCATAGGTCATATAAGTAATAAAAGTGGACCTATAAGTCCGGATATCGTTCCCACAGAGATTGAAGAGAATTTAAAATTCAATTACCCCAACTACTAAAGTTCCACACTATTTGAACCTCCATTTCATAGAAATTTCAATAACCGAACTAAGAATTCCACTATCTGAATTTCTACGTCTATAATAAAGGAAAAATTTAAACTCCTAAACATAAACTAGACTAAACCAGATTATTGCTGGAAGTGGACACCGGGATTTCACTACTGTGAAATTATCAATTCCTGCATCATAATCTAATTCGATTCTTTCATAAATTGAATCTGAAATTGTCAAAGTAGCAAGGTAGTATAGTTTAGATTTTCTCCTTTAACCATACTTTTCACTGATTAGATAATCATGTTCATTTCTAATTCATGTTTCTAATCAATTACTTGTAATCATAATTTCTTTATAAGATCTGGATATTTTTCTTTTTCAATACTTCATACTCATTTCTTATGACTGCAGATTTTTTGCTTCCCAAGATAAGGTCATTGCTAGATTTCTACAAGATGAATGATGTCTCATCCTTGAGATCTTAAAGAGTTCTCCCTTTCCTTGATTACATCTAAGTTAACACGGGATCAAGATCATTTCTTCAGACCGAGGAGAGATCTCTAATTTATTAAATTGATATATCACTCAACTACCTCAAACCAATGAGTGCAAATTGATGATTTATCTATGTAATCTTTCAAAGCTCATTAGTTCTTCAAGAATCTAGCATACCCCAAGTAACTGCTTCCATGCTCTTAGGAATCTCCATCTCGTGTCACCGCAGGGCCTCTGAAATCGTAGCCAAATACGCCTCTTTTATGGGTATTAGTTACCATTATTGGGAACACCACTACATGAACATCACCATTCAAATAAATTAAAGATTCTCAACCCAGAAATTTTTCTAATCGTAGAAATACTATAATTAATATCATATCTTTCCCTAACTGGAGTTAGTTTCTAAATCGGATCACAAAGTGAACACGAAATATCAATAAGAAATTCCATCAGAATCGTAACAATCGAAAGCAATGAATTCCATCTTTTGTCTAGATTTCATTAGATTCAGACAGTAATCGAAAATGAATTTCAACAATTTAATTCAACTTCTAAACTTCTGAACAATTCACTGTTTCAAGTCCAATAAACAAATTAAAACTCTACGCTAAATCTAATCTATAAAGAAAAGAAAAATAAAAGAAGAAAATAAAAGAAAAATATAATAAAAAAATAATCCTCAGCTCCCCAGATGCTCTGGTTCTCCCCCCTTCTTTACTTTCCTCCAATTGTTTCTATTTATAGAGCCCCTGAAGTTTGGGCCCTAAATTTAAGGCTACATTATGGATCCTCAAAATTTTAGCCCAGATTGCATTCTCTATCATGGCCTAGAAGTTTTGTTGCAACAGAGTTCTCCATCTTCATCGTAGGTCTCTGTTGCAACATGCGCCGTCATTACAACCCTGCCTCAGGCTCCTTCGATTCCGTGGCGAGAGTTTCCTCGTCGCGACCGTATTCTTCTATCAACATATTCATTCCCTGTTACAGAAGCCTCTCCTGTCCCGATGTATCTTTCTTTGGTTCCTTAACAATCTATCTTGAAAAGTCTATTACCCTTAAACGCCTCTATGTCACAAACAATCTATGTGTGGTTCTTTGAATAGTTATGTTTCAACATTGATAATTTTGTTGCGATAGAGTTTCTGTGTAGCTTCTTCAAATTGGTGTCGTGGCCCAATTTTTAGGTCGCGTCAACATTTCTATTTTGGTTCTTATTGCAACAATGTTTCTTGTATTGTCAGAATTTATGTTGCGACCTTGAAAGTCTATCGCGACAGAGTTTTGTCAACAATTAACCTAATTTATGGTTGCTGCTTCATTTTGATGTTGCGACATGGCCTCTCTGTTTGGCTAACAGCCATATTTCTCCAAATACGCTTGTTATGTCATTCTAACACTTCAAACATTTTAAATGATTTTTCATGGAATTTAAGTTTTAGGTGTTTTAAGTTCCATCATGAGTTTATAATAATTTTTAGGAATTATTTCTCAATTAAATGGAATTTTAGGAAAATATACCTAGTAAGGTCAAATTCTGAGCAATTGACCGAAATAGAATTTTTAAAAATACCCAATGAATGAAATAAATTATGGAAATTTTTATGAATAAAATTAAGGTCCAAATATATGTTATAAAAATAAAATTAATGAAAATACATGAATAAAAAAAGAAACAAAATACGTGAACAAAGGGAACCCGTAGGGAAAAGTCAACAGATTTGTTGGACTAAGGCCAAAGAGACATTTTAATAATTCCTGTGGCCTTAAAAATTCAAGAAAAACGGCAGGACTTAAGTGCAATAGTGAATTAATTTTAAAAATATTACGGTCTCATAAAAATCGAGCGTAAACCAAGAAAAAATTGAAGAACCCTAGGTTCTCCATTCTACACGAACTCAAGTAGGGAATAAGACTCAAGGTATATTAAGCACCATGGTTTTTAATTTTGGTTTTGCATGGTCTCAGGACAAGAGCAAGTTGAATTATAAATGGTTGCTGTTTGGATGGTCAATTAGGGTCGTTTAAATGAATTAATTGTTCTAATGTGTATGCTAGGTTGCAATTGCATTTTGAATCTATAGAATGTGACCTAAGAGGTATGAATTAGGTCTCATGCTTTCTAAATTGGGGGAAAATGTATTTAGAATGAATTGAGGTGGTAATTAGTGGAATTAAGGGTTGAATCGATTGAATGTACTTGAAGGTCGACTGACAGAATCATAGGAGAACCTAATGATGAATTTTAGGGGCCAATTTGACATCATTGGAAAGATATGGATGTTAGTGAAATTTGGCCACTGGTTTCAAGTCTTTTCGAAGTCGGTAGAGAAAGATATAGGCAAAATACTAACTGATGCGCAATTTGCCAAAAAAACGAAGCTTAGTGATTAAACATTAGATTTAAGAAATTAGTTGTAAATTGAATATTAAAATTATACTGGGTATTTAGATGTTAAAGGTAGAATGTTGAAGGTAAGGAAAGTAAAAAGGGGATTTTAAAAAATATTATTTTCTAAAATCTCAAGTTAGGCGATTAAATAGAAACTGCAAACATTTAATCAGTAGTGGATACCAAGGTATGGCTCGCTATGATTTTGACGTTATCTTTATATTTCTTTTCAGATGGAATATTGGTATATAGCAAACGAAGCTGGAGAAGGCTCACACGCTCGTGGTGAATAGCCTAAATCTGAGCCCGACTCAATAGGAGGTGAGTAAATCTTATATCAATGTACTGCACCTTCAAATGTATAGCTTGTTTTCTACTGCTTGACTTCAATGTAGTAATTGACTATGATTAAGACCCTTATTCTCGAAAGCATTCATTGAATTGAATTTGTCATATGCCACAAGTCACGCTGGCCCCGATGAATATTCATATGCCGAGCACGCGCCTAACTCTTATTGTATTTGGTGTTATCTTCGTTGTATTCGAGTACTACCTAGCCGCCATAACTTGTAATCGCTAATGTCATTGATTTGTATGAATCACAGATAGCCTAACCGATGGGAGGCTCATCGTGCTATGTGCAACATGGTACCCTCCTAAGTGCGGGCAAAGCCGCTGCCTTCCAGAGAGGTAGAAATCAGCGTGAGGAACCCACTGCTCTACGATCTTTGGTTGGAATGTAATGGACTCCAAGATAAAGGTAAAAAGGAATGTACGAATTCCTGAATGGTAAACTATATTTCAGAAAGTTTCAAACCCTAAATCTCATTTGATAATATTGTTCATATTGTCGCTTATTTGTTGCATAAACCTATGTACGGTGATTGATCGATTGAAAGATAACCATCCTTGTGAGTCGGCCTCGAAAGTACCTCTAGCCTCAGCCAAAGTATGGTGATATATTTTTACTTCACAAAGTTATCTCACCCCCATGATTTCCCTCCTTTCGTGGTAGACAGAGAAAGTGAGAATCCGTGCATTTCTTGGACCACTTGGATTCTATTTGAAACATGTAATGGATTATTATTTTGTTTATTTGGTGAATGAGAGTCTAAGTTTCCGTAAGGCTCCATGGTGAATTAACTCTGCTATCAAGTTAATTATTCGTTAAATCGATAAATTCTTGAATAGTTGAGTCGATGTGTTCTTGTTGATGAAACCTTACTGACATTCGATGAGACCGTTGAGGTCGCTTTTGTTAGTGGATGACCACGAGGTCTATTTGTTATGTTATTTCGAGATAATATCATGATATGGATATTTTGAGTTAATTATTAGTAGATTTTAGATCGATATCATGAATAACAGGATTTGTCATTAAGTATAGAAACGACAGGTCTCGCGAATTCTGTGAGAAATTACGGACTTAAAGCTGTTACTGCCTTCGTGGCCTTAAGCCTACCCACTTAAACACGGCCACACTTATGTGCCGGATGACAAAGTCAGATAGAGCCGTTTAAAAGAACTGGGGATGTTATTTGGGTAAATGATAAATGTGACACCATGGAGCATAGGATTCCAAATTGTCTCGTATGTCATCATAGCATAGTTAATTTCGCGTGATCATGATGAAAAGTTTAAGTACTGATATGCATTGTGAATCTAAGAATATTTGTTTTCTGGCTGTTAGAATGCCACCAAGAAGACAACAAGGCGACCGAGACGCACCACTCTCCGCCAAGGGCTAAGGAAGATCTATGATCCGATAGATGCCGGATGCCGTGACGTGGAGTCTCTGTGCATCAAGATCGGACTGAGATGGAGATAAATTCACCCCCTAGATCGAGGCAGAGAGCACAGAGTGAGGTTGAGAATGTTCCACCACCGGGATAATACATGTACAAAACGAACAAGCCAAAGTGTTATTTGATGCGAGAGCCACTCACTCATTCATTCCCATCTTATGCTAAGAAATTGAACAAGGTAAAATGATAATGGAAAATCCCTTACTATTCAAGACACCACTGAGAAATAGTCGAGGTGAACTATATGTACACTTCTGTGAGATAAATGACAGGGATAGCAGATTATATGTCGATTTGATTGAATCGGCTTATACCTGAGTTTGATGTTATCTTAGGTATAATGGTCATACTAACTACGCAACCACATTGTTATAAAGAAGATAACACAAACCATTTGGAGTACCTCAGTTTGTTTGTGGAGATCATAATGAAGCCCTAGTACTTTGATTTCTACTTATAGCAAACAGAGGTTACTTAAGAAGTGGTCGCTAGGTATTTAGCCTACGTGGAGAGATGCTAGGAATTTCCTCTTACCGATTTAAGAGATATACCTGTCATGAGGATTACTCGATGTCTTTTCCCGACGACACTGTGATTAGCACCTCGCATGGTGGAAATTGAGTTTAATATTGACTTGTTACCTGGTACAAATCCTATATCTATTGCACCATACCGCATTGCACCCACCGACCAAAGAGCCGAAAGAAAGGGGCCAAGAATTGTCGGATATGGCTTTATTGCACTGCCAAGTCACCGTGGGTGCACCATGTTATTTGTGAAGAAAAGGATGGGACTCATGAGGATGTGCATTGATTACCGGTCAGCTGAATAAGGTAACAATCAAGAATAGTATCCACTTCCCGTAATAGATGATTTGTCAATTCGCCATGTGGGCCGCCTATTTTTCACAAAGATCACCTCTTCATTCCGTTACCATCGCTGAAGATAAGTGAGGGAAGATATACCTAAGACCGCATTCAGACTCGGTATGGTCACATGGAGTTCCTCGTATTATCAAGCCATCGACTAACGCACCAGCCGCTGCTTATGGATTTGATGAACCGGTTTTCAAACCCTATCTGATAAATTCTGTGGTAAGGTTTATGCATGATATATCCCGATTTATTCGAAAGTCATGTGGAACATGGGAACACCTCAGATTGTACTGCACTTCTTTAGAACACATACATCAACCGTATGCAAACCTGCTCTAAACTTCTGCCGCCTTACTGAGTTTCTTGGGCATGTGATAAGCAAGGAGGGTGTCTGTGTGGATCGTAAGAAGGTACAATGTCTAACCGCCTGCACTCCACCAACGGATCGAGATAATGAGTTTTCTGGGTATGGCTGGTTGTCACAGAGATTTGTGAAAGATTTTTCCGTAATATCTACCCACCTATTAATTACCGATCAGAAGGTAAAATTTGAGCGGATGACACTGTGATGAAAGTTTCCAGAAACTTATGATTTTTAATCCACACTCCAAATACAAGATTACCACGCATCGTGGAGGCATGACAAGGTATCAGGATGCCTCCAGAGTAGGATCAGTCAGGTTTCTATGCGCAAAGGAAAGGTAATAGCATATGCATCCGCATTTGTGGGGCTGAGGAGACATGAGTCGAATTATCCTACACATGACCCGGAGATGGCGACAAGTATTTTGACCGAAGATACGGAGGCACTACTTATATGTGGAGAAGTGAGATTTACACTTATCACAAAAGCCTTCATTACATTCAGCAGAGAGATTTGAATCTCAAAGTAGTAGAGACGGGTAGAGTTACCGAAAGAATATGATTGCGATTTTATATCATCCCTCGAGAGCCAATGTGGTGGCCGATGCTTAAGGTAGTCCACGGCGCCTAGCACATATTTCAAGACATAAGAGGAGTATAAAGGAAGGAGTTTCGAGTGGACTGCGACATGGAGCACAGCCAGTTACAGAGTCCCGTGGATTAGCTGCAATACCTGTGAGGCCCTTATTGACTGATGAGGATCAAGGCCAACCAAGATAAGGATCCTTCCTTTATTAAATCAGAGGGAGACTATGAAAAGTCGGACAAACATCCTGATTTGAAATTAGATGCATGGCCGAGACGAGGAAATAGACCGGTGTGCCCGATGTGGATGGGTTGAGACAGTGTTGATCTCAGCCAGAAGCCCATAATGCACCTTATAGTGTTCATCCAGGAGTCACCAAGATGTACCAAAATGTTAAAGGTATGTATTGGTGGAATGGGATGAAAAGGATGTGGCACAGTATGTGGCATCATGTTTGACATGCCAACAAGTCAATTGAGCACCGTAGACCCACAGTCTTCAGAGAGCTGCTGTCACTCGAATGGAAATGGGAGAGAATTACTATGGATTTCATGGTCAGCCAATAAAGACTCAAGGGCATGGATTCGTCCAAGCATAGTCAATCTGATCACGATCAGCTCACCCCCAGTCAAGCACACTACCTGCGGCACAAAGGCGCACGCATGTATCTAGACAAAGATAGTAGCACCGCACCTGAGCGCCATGTCCATAGCATCCAGCGAGGTCCACAACCAATTTCAAGGTTTCGCATAAACTTCAGAAGCCTGGTACTAAATCGATTAAGACAAACCCTTCCATCCTCGTGGATAGACAAGGGGCCGAACTGGGACAATTCAGACTCTCGTGATATGTCCGGATGTGTGTTATGGATTTCTGAGGTAGTTTGAAAATATTTGCCTGGTAGAGTTTGCTTATACAATACCACATTCTATTAATTGAATGATGCATATGAGGCACCTCTACGGACTAAACGTAGTCACCTTCTTCATTGACGAGGTAGTGATAGAGAATTAGAAGGTCCGCAGTTGACGCGAGAAACTTCGAGAGCACCTAATATTCAGGAGAGAATGAGGGACTCCGCTTTCAACGACAAAAGAGTTATGTCGATCCGAGGAGACTGATGTACAATGAAAGTGGGTGATCACGCTTCCTTAAAATATTCCCATGGCTGTGATGATGAGATTCGAAGAAAGGGAAGCCACAATTTATAGACATAGGGTCATTTTAGATATTGATAGTTGGCAATGTATCTTGGCGTAGCCACTTTGCCCTCAACTTGGCCATGTGCATCCTGTTTCACATCTCAATGTTACTTGTTTCATCCTTCCTCACATTCTTCGACTCTGGAGATCGAGGCTGATAACGACCATTATATGAAAAGGTACCAAGAGCCATAGTGGATAGACAAGACTGTGAAGCCGAGAAACAAAGAAATAGCTATGGTAAAGGTTCAAAGTAAGGTAATCACGGCAGTAGGAGTGTACCCGGGAGAGTGAGAGCAATGATGAAGGGACAATATCCTCAACTCTTCGAGGATAAGGTACACACTTTAATAAATTCGGTGACCTAATTTTTATAAGGGGGAGAATGTAACACCAAGAAACATTTTTTAAATGATTTTTTCATGGAATTTTAAGTTTTAGGTGTTTTAAGTTCCATCATGAGTTTATAATACTTTAGAATTAGTTTCTCACTTAAATGGAATTTTAGGAAAATATACCTAGTAAGGTCAAATTCGAGCAATTGACCAAATAGAATTTTTAAAATACCCAATGAATGAAATAAATTATGGAAATTATATAACAAATTAAGGTCCAAATATATGTTATAAAAATAAAATTAATGAAAATACATGAATAAAAAAAGAAACAAAAATACGTGAACAGTGAACCGGGTAGGGAAAAGTCAACAGATTTTGTTGACCAAGGGCCAAAGAGACATTTTTAATAATTCCAGGGCCTTAAAAATTCAAGAAAACGGCAGGACTTAAGTGCACAGTGAATTAATTTTTTAAAAATATTAGGTCTCAGAAAATCGAGCAGAAAAACAAAGAAAAAAATTGGAAGAACCCTAGGTTCTCCATTCGGTACCGAATCGCGGGAAGGAAGAAAATTTTGTTGCAGCCAATTCCTTTTGAATCAACCTCGTGATTTTTCATGGTGGGAGACTTCTTGAAGGTATATTAAAGCACCATGGTTTTAATTTTGGTTTTGCATGGTCTGTATTGGAGGAAAGGGGCTGAATTGATAAAATGGTTGTTGTTTGATGGTCAATTAGGGATGTTTGGAATGAATTAATTGTTCTAATGTGTATAAGAAGGCTGCAATTGCATTTTGAATTCATAGAATGTGACCTAAGAGGTATGAATTAGGTCTGGTATGTTTAAAATTTGGGGGAAATGTATTTAGAATGAATTGAGGTGGTAATTAGTGGAATTAAGGGCTTAATCGATTGAATGTGAATTTCGTTTGAAGGTCGACTTTGGACAGAATCATAGAGAACCTATCGAATTTGCAGGCAATTTGACATCATTGGAAATATATGGATGTTAGTGAAATTTTGCCACCGGTTTTTAAGTCTTTTCGACGCTTAGAGAGAAAGATATAGGCAAAATACTAACTGATGCGCACCGCCAAAAAACGAGTTTAGTGATTAAACATTAGATATAAGAATTAATAGAAATTGAATATTAAAATTATAATTTTGGGTATTTAGATGTTAAAAGGCAGAATGTTGAAGGTAAGAGTAAAATGTGGGATTTAAAAAATATTTAAAAAGCCTGGAAGAAGGACAAATAGAAACTGTAAACGGCCTAATTGAGTGCTGATAACAAGGTATGGCCTGGCAGATTTTGATCGCTATCTTTATATTTTTCTCGCATGAATATTGGTATAGCAAACGAAGGTCTCGTATGCCTCACACACGCTCAGTGAATAGCCTAGCCGAGTTTCTGACTAATAAGGAGGTGAGTAAATTTATATCATCGCATTTGCACCTTCTTCGAAATGTATACGGTGTTTTCTACTGCTTGACTTCATCGCAGTAATTGACTATGATTAAGACCCTTATTCTGAGCATTCATTGAATCAATTTGTCATATATGCCACAAGTCACGCGTCCCCGATGAATATCTTCATGCTCGAAAGCACCTGGCCAGCTAACTCTTATTGTATTTGTGTTATTCTTGTTACGTCGAGTACCGGCCGCCTATAACTTGTAATCGTTAATGTCATCGATGGTATGAATCAGCGTATAGCCTAACCGATGTGGCGTCATCGTGCTATGTGCACATGGTACCCTAGTGGCAAAGCCGCGCCTTCCTGCAGGTGGTAATCCCCGCGTAGAACCCACCCGTTCTACGGATCTTGGCTGGAATGTACTGATTCCGCATAAAGGTAAAAAGGAATGTACCCATTCTCAATGGTAAACTATATTTTTGTTTCAAACCCTAAATTTCATTTGGATATTGTTGTTCATATTGCCGCTATTTTTGCATAACCTATGTACGGTGATTGATCGATTGAGTTACTAACCATCCTTCGTGAGTCGGCCTTGGTACCTAGCCTCGCAAGTATGGTGATATATTTTTATTCACGAGTTATCTCACCTCTGCTGATTTCCTTTTCGTGTGGTAGACAGAGAAAGGAGAATCCGCATTTCGAATTACTTGGATTCTATTTAAACATGTAATGGATTATTATTTCGTTTATTCGTGAATGAGAGTCTAAGTTTCCTGTAAGGTTCCATGGTGAATTAACTTGTTGCTAATTATTTGGTTAAATCGATAAATTTTAAATAGTTGAGCTGATAAATTTTCTACTTAAACCTTATCGATATTTTTGATGAGACCGCTTGAGGTCGCTTTTGTTAAGTGGATGACCACGAGGCTCATTTGTTATGTTATTTGAGATAATATCATGATATGAGATTTGAGTTAATTATTAGTAGATTTTAGATTGATAATATGACAATTGTGGATTTGTCAAGGTTATAGAAACGAATAGGTCTTGCCAAATTTTCTGTAGAAATTATGGACTGTGCTTGCTACGGGTTTTGTGCCTAAGCTCATACCCATTCTACACACACAAATTTTCTATAAAAGTGGGATGTGACAAATGATGGGGACTTTTCCAGATTCAATTTTATCTTTGTGTCGCGACCAATTTGTTATAGCGACTGCATTTCTCTTCCTGCGTTAATCTTTGCATTGAAAACTGTCGCGACCTTGTTTATCTATGTTCAAATTGATCTCTCGTGTCGTGGACTTGGCAGATCCCTATCGCTGAAGATCAAACATTTCTTCAAACCAAGTATGTCTCAACATCGATTCTTTTGTTACAACCAGACGGCTCACTCAAGTAAGCACTGCTACGTCACGACCTTGTTTATCCACGGCACTGAGTTTCTTCTTCTTTCAGCGTCGCAACATACATCACCTTGTCACAACAAGAAATCTTTCTCCGAAGCTCTTCTTATGTCTGAATAAGCTTTTCCATGTTGCCATAATCAGTATCGCAATAGAATCCTCTTATGTCGAGACAGAGTTTTTGCCTTATGTTCTTCATTATGTTGCAACATAAACTTATCCTCGTCATAGTATTCTTCCCGTCAGTTTTTTTTTTTTTAATTTCAGACAGAAGATAAATTCTCGTCGCAATAGAATTTATGCCTTCTTCTTTGTTTCATTTGTAGCTTACTGTGAGCTTTTTTATCGCTAAACTCTTCCTTTGCGGTTAACATCCTATCGAAAACTTTTGTCAAGAATTGTCCTTTTTCTTAACCGACTTCTTTATTCTTCCCATTTTCTGTCGCGACATGCTGTCTTTTGTCATGACAGAGTTCATCTGTCAATATTCGGACCTTTGTGTTGCGACAAAGGAAATATTGTCGTGACCGAGTCCCTTTTCCATTTGCTTGGAAGTTTGTTGTGACACACAAAACTCTGTCGCGACATAGACTGCTGTAATTGCTCTTTTTCTCTTCTTTCTTACTAGAATTTTCTCATTTTTGAATTAAAACCTGCAAAACACAAAGTTGGTAAATATTCCATAATTGGGCATTAAAACATATCTGAAGATACTAAAAATAAGCCAGAAAAATGGATTAAAAATATATGGAGTTTGAGACTCATCAATACCAATCTATCCTTAACTCGAATATGACTTTGATAACATTCTATTAAGGGCATTAAAACTCAGTCATAGTAATTTATAATATTGTATATACATTTATACCCAAATAATACATTTTGATGCTCATACAATATTTTTATGGCAATGCATTTGAAATCAATTTTCCCAAATCGCTTAAAACAAATCACATATGAAATTTTCTTGAAAATAATTTCATTCAACAATCACAAAACTTGAAATAAGAAGAGAGGTATAGAGAACAAACCCAAAAAGGTTGTCGCTCCTCGATTCCCATCCTCGGAGTCCCATTCTTGGGTCAAGCTTCCTATTCACCAACCCCTAATCCATCACAATTAGAGAACAATATTAGTTGGTTTATTTAGTTTTCTAGTTAGGATTGTTTTCTACCCAACTTCCTTCAGGTCCATTGTTCCCCTATAAATCTATTTTATTCAGAAGTTGGAATCATCCAATTCGGAGCACTGAAACTCAAGATATGTTCAAAACAACCGAGACTACTCTATTTTCAAAACATAACCAGAATTTGCTTGAAAATAGAGCTTGACTTTGACGAATTTCTAGGTCCAATGGAATCCAAATTTGAATACACTTATTTCAAGGTAATTTGTTCTCCTCGAAGTCTTGTTTATCTAGAAATTTGAATCACTTAATTTGGATAAGTGAAACTCAACTTATGATCTAAATACCAAAACTATCCCAAAACACCAAAATTGTACCAAACCAGAACCAGTATTTGCCCGAAAATAGAGCCTCACTTTGACGAATTTCTAGGTCCAATGGGATCCAAATTTGAATGCACTTATTTCAAGAAAATTTGTTCCCCTAGAAGTCCAGTTTACTCAGAAATTTGAATCACTCAATTTGGAAGAGTAATGGCCAAGTTATGACCAAAACAAAATTTTTGGAAAATTTTGACAACATCTCTCCTAAAACCCCAGCATTTCCTTTATACAAAAATTCCTTGAAACCAATCCTAATCAAAGAAAAAAGGCTGCTTGAACTCTAACTCAAACAAATATATACTGAATCATGGTTTTACCAATCCAAACACAATTAAAGAGGGAGTTAGGAGGGTTCCTAACAAGAAAATAGGATAATCCATACCTTGCTTTCTAAAAACCTTCCAACGTTTCCTTTTCTTCTCTTTTCTGCAAAACTTTGAAACAAATGGAGAACACCACCAACAAGGGCTCTTCTCAAGAAAACCCCATAACCTAACTCTCTCTCCCTTTCTAAAACGTGAAATGCCCCATTCTAAGACCCGTGTTTGGTCTTATCCTCTCATCCATTACAAGGCCTTGCTCGCTATCTCTTTTGCCTTCTTTCTTATTTTCATTTTATCCTTCATATTTCATTTCATTTGCATAACAACTTATCACATTTCTACTTTGGCATATACTCTTCTTCATTTATGACCTTTAGGTCCTCATTTTGACATTTTACCAATTTAACTTGACTATTGTATTAATTTCGGTTTTATCATTTTTCTCACTTAGTATTAAATTTTCCGGAAAAATTCAAATTTAACTTGTGTTATACCCTAAACATACTACAACTAATAGCTTTAATTTTGGGGTGTACCTTTCTCTTTCTCTTTTTTAATCTACTTTATGTGAATTCTCATTTAAACTCTAGCTTTTATCACTTGAAACCAATAAAATATCGTATAAATAAAATAAAAATTTATAATACTGGGGAAAACAAGTTATAAAGTAATATAATAGAAAACTAAAGGCTATTTTTGGGATGTTACAAGCAACCTCTTATTTTCTCCATGAATGCCGATTCCGATCTTCAAAGGAATGAGACTTTGTCCCCGATTTTCGCTCTCTAACTCCTTGTTGTTGCTGTCCTTGAACCCATGGAGCCGTACTCAATGCTGAAAATTCTACACCGGTCTTAGACCTCGTTGTGCTCCACCATCATATAGAAATTCTATGGTTCCCGAAAATGTGTGTAAATGAGCTGGCAAGTCGGTGCTGGACTTAAAGTTATAGCTTCTATTAGCATTGAGATACCGTGTCTCCTCAACTTGATAGGGACCCTCATTGGCTAGTCTTTCATCAGCACCACTCTTTTTCTGATTTGCATCAACTGTTCCCACTTCATTTGTTGAGTGCAATCTTCTCGTCTGCTTCCCATCTTGTTCATCCATCAATGCATCAAAGTTTTATTTATATAGCGCTTCATTTTTGCTCAATTTCTATCACCCCACTTCTTTCTTCAATTGTTGCTCCCTGAAGTCTCAGATGGAACTCTATAGTTGCATTTTGCAAGATCTTCAATCAGTTGTCTTGCCTCCTCTATACTCTTCCTCTCGAATGCTCCCATGTATGCTGCATCACTATACATTTTGAGGTGCCAATACATGAGTGATAAAATGTCCATCTATGTAGTTAGATCTATGCCATGCATTGAGCATCTCTTTAGCAATCTCTTGAATCTTTCCCATGTAGTATAGAGACTTTCATCCTTTCCTTGTTTGCACATTATGAATTTCCCCTCTCCTTTCTAAAGTGGGGGAAAGATGGAAGAATCTGCTCGTGTAAGTCTCCACCAACTGTTCCCAATTGTTTACTTATCCATAAGGGAATGACTCAAACCATGTGGCTGCCACATCTCTCAATGAAAAAGATAATAATTACAGCTTGATCACCTCAAGTCTTACCCCATTCAGCTTCATTGTATTTTCCATCCGCAAAAATCTTCCCATGTGCTCACTGGGGTCTTCACTTCGATGCCTAGCCAGACATGTCGCGCACCATTACGATCAAAGCTGGCTTGAGCTCAAAATTGTTTGCCTCTATAGCAGGTTGTCTCACAGCAGAGTATTCATCTCTAATAACTCGGGTCAAAATCTTCCATACCATTTGCCTAAGGAGGCCTTTTCACACTGCTTTCTTCCGAATAGTCATTTATCTTTCCGCCTATGTCCAAAGGCAACAGCTCGTCGGTTTTCTATGGCATGAAGATCTTCCTAAAATGTAGACACACTAAGATCAAATTAAATATGTGGAAAAACAAATATATCAATTTAAGCTCATGAAGATTTTCAAGAGCTTTCTGCCATCAGAGTTAAAACTTTTTTGTAATTTTCTGAAATTTTGATAAAACAGAGAAAAATGTCCAAATTAGCAATTCTCTCTTTGGTTCGAATATTGATATTTAAATTCTCCTTTTAATCCCCGACAACGAGGCCAAAAACTTATTAAGCCCAAATTTGACCAAGTAATTGTTAATCGCCACCAAAGATCGACTAAAGTCCCTAAGAACGAGGCCAAAACTTGTTAAGACCACCACCAAGCACTAGCACTTCCACCAAAGACTAAATAAAGTCCTCGACAACGGCCAAAAACTTGTTGAGACCAAAGATATAAAATATGTGTCTACCTTATATGAGAAGTTGTTTATTTGAAATTTTGTTTTAGCTCCGTGATCACTACAAGTGCACAGGTCATACAAGTAATAAAAGTGGATTTAAGTCCAGATATCGTTCCTACGAGGATTGATAAAAAGTGTAAAGACCAATTACCCTATCTACTCAAGATCCTTACTATGTGAACTCGAAATTTTAAAAGTGATTTGTCTTAAACTAAAGGAATATATGATTAATTAAAATTTTATAACTATATATAAAGAATTAAAAATAAATTGGATTGAAAAGTTTACTGAGTAAAGTTAACACTAGGAAATAGTTCAATGTACAACTATCAATTTCTGTATCATTTTATAACATGGTTCAACCTTCATTTTGAAATCTAAACTTGTTAAAGATGCAAGGTAGTATAGTTTATTTCTCCTCATAATTATACATTTAAGAATGATATACATGTTGACTCTAGATACATGAGTCTAATAAGTTACTTGTAGAATATAATCCTCTTTCTAAGAATAATCCTCTTTCTAAGATCCGGTATTTTTTCCTTTCCAAGATTTCATACCTAAGAGTTCCAGATCAAGAATTTTTGCTCCCTATGCATGATAAGGCAAGCCTTCTCCAATCTAATTGGTATATCATCCATCGAATCTGATAAAATTCTATATCTCCTTGAATAGATCTCTCCTAACCCGAGATCAAGGTCCTTTCATCAGAAAGAGAAGAAACCTCTAATCAACTAAATTGATACATCGTCCAACTAATCCTCAAACCACGAGTAAATTAGTGTTTTATCGAAGTAGTCTTTCAAAGTTCATTAGTTTCATAATATTAGTCTAACATACCCCTAAGTGACTACTCCATACTCTCAGGATTCTCCATCTCTGTGTCACCTAGAGGGCCTCCTGGAAATCAGAGCAAGATACAGTCATTTTCTGGGTACACACTACTAGTATTCTAAACAATTAATTTCTTGAACAACACCAATTAAATAAATTGAAGATTTCTAACTATGACGTTCTTTCAAATTGTGTAGGAAACAATATTTAACATCGATCAATTACTAGAGGGAGATTAGTCTTTCAAAACTGGATCAAAAATAACAGTGACTAACTAATCAAGAAAATTCACTGAAATTGCAAACAAATTGAGATAAATGAACTCCTAAAAATTTCCAAATTCCATTCAAATCATATATTAATGAAAATAAAATTTATACGAACTCCAAATAAACTTCGTGACCATATCACTATTATTCCATCCCAAGAAAAACTAACTAAACGCTAAGCTAAAATAAATTGATGAAAAGAAAATTAAAGAAAAATAAAAATAATATACAATGGAGTTTCTAGCTACCTTAAGTTTCTGTGTTCTAAGTTTGAGCACAATGCCCTAGGTGCTTCTATTTATAGATTTTCAAATGATAAATTTACTTATAATGAAATTGTGGATCCTCAAAATCTAGCCTGTACATCTTTGTTCGACATTGAAAATTAGGCGCAACATAGTTTCCATCTTTGTTCTCCAAATTACTCGCTTACATAGCTCGTCACAAGATAGTTTCGTGCCTTCCTTCTTGAAATATGTCGGCGCACTTTGAAATGTCCGATAGGAGTTCCTGCCTAAAGTTGTCTCAGAATTTTCATGACATGAGTGTCTTATGTCAGACATTTCTTTAGTGCCTCAAGTAATTGAATACTCGAATGATATGTCGAGACATAAAAGTTTTTGTTGCTACAAAGTTTCCTTCTTATTGTTCTTGATTGTGTCACAACATTAAATTTCTTTTTCGTGACAGAGTTTCTCAACTTTCAGCTTTTTTTATGTCACGACATAATTTTAGAATGTCGCGACATAATTTAACTCTTTTTCTCAAACTCGTGGCCACAATGTACCCTATGTTCTTTCGGGACACTTCTCTTCAACTTATGTAGCCGACATACCGTTGTAACAACAGATATTTTTTGCCTTCAACTCTTCATCTTTGTCACGACATAAATTACTGCTTATGACTTAGCTTCGTGGGTTCTTCTCAACCTTTGTCGCGAAAATAAAATCTATCGCGGATGCAGTTTCTCACATCCGTGATAGTTTCATACTCGTCGCAACATAAAACTTCTCTCGCGATATATTCTCGGGTCTCTCTTTCACGTTGAATTCAACTTATCAGAGGAAAGACTTTAAAAATGTCATGACATATTTCCTTCCTTGATCTTTGTAGCTAGCTGAACTGTTTGTTGCAACATTGAAATCTTTTTCGCGACCAACTTGTCTTAACTTGTCTCATTGCTCTTCCATTTTCTGTCGCGACATAATTTTCTTTTGTCGAGATAAAATTTTTCCCTTTTTCCGCTCTTTATGTCAAGACATAAATTTGATTGTTGTGACAAAACTCTACTGTCATTTGCTTGATCATTGTCGTGACAAAGCAAAATAATATTGCGGCATTCTTTTTCAAGAACTTCTCAATCAATGTCGCGACACAAAAATCCATTGTTACGACAAAGTTCTGAAATTATGTCTCAACATTCATCATTCTAGCTTGAGTTCAGCTTCATCTTTGTTACGACATAGTATCTGTTGGTTCCCTTGAAATTATGTCATGACATTCTGAAATTATGTCGCGACATTTCTGCCTTAACAAATTTTTCTCTTCTTTTCTTACTGGATTTGGTTCTTTTGCATTTAAAACCTGTAAAACACAAATTTGGTGAATATTTCATAATTTAGCATTAAAATGAGTCATAAACTTCCAAAATTATGCTAAAAAATGGACTAAAACTAGATAAGTTTAGGACTCATTAGCATCACAACTTGGTATCAGAGCCTAGGTCTATGAATACCTAGGGCTTGATGGGCATGGGTTTAGACCATTGCATTCATTGTGCATTTAAATGTTCTAAAGATGCTACATGATGGTGTGGTATGTAAGTTAGTGAATTATATACATGTAAAATGTATAGGAAAATGAAATAATTGGGTTAAAGGACATAACCTTAGGGGTTCAAAAAATGAGTAAACGGTATAGTTTAGGATGGGATGTCATATGTACTACTAGTTAGACTAGAAAAATGAATCTCAATTTTCTATTTGACACATGTAGATGACAAGTTTAGGAAGTGGAAGTCGAGGAAGGGGACGCCGAGGCGGTGAGTGGTGGGCAGAGCAACAACCCACTACCACCGGCCTTTGACCAACAAGCCTTCATGGATACTATTGGTGCTACGACTACTACTATTGCACAGGCAAGTGTTATGGTTGCTACCATTGCACAGGCTAGTGCAAATGCGGGCCAAGGGGGGGTAACCTCTAAAGGTTCAAGGCACATCATCCTCTGACCTTTAAGGGAGGAGGGGATCCGATGATAGCTGATCATTGGTTCCGACAAGTGGAAAAGACATTAGAGCTATGGAGATCATCTTTGATGCCACCAAGATAAAGTTAGCCTCATTTCAGTTAGAAAGTGAATCCAAAATATGGTGGGATTGGGTCAAAGCCTCGAGGGACATTGAGGCAATGACATGGGAAAAGTTCCGAGAGCTCTTCATGAGTAAGTTTTTCCCAGCATCTGCTCGACATGCAAAAGCTCAGGAGTTGGCTAAGTTTAATGAGTTAGCCTGCTTCGTTGATGACTATGGTTACCTTATTACGGCCAAGGTGATAAAGCTCGAGGATGGACCTAAACTATCCATCCGTAAAATCGCTGACTTCTCCGCAAGATAAGGGATCTGATGGTTGTGACGCTATGGCCATTGAGAGAGAAGTAGATGATGCACGGAACATCCGAGATGCGGGTGTTAAGGATAAGAGAAAGGAGAGCCAACCTTCTTCTTCTAGTTTAGGGAAGAAGTAGAGGATTGCTCCACGATTTCGTGGATAAGGCCGTAATGATCACTTCCAAGTGGCGCATCTTTCAAGGCTTACAAACACCTGGCAGGGGGACATGCTTTCATTGCCATCAGCGTGGACACTTGAGGCGGGATTGTCCTCAAAGGTAGGAATCCTGCAGTTAAGGGACACCTCGTCCTAGTCATCACCATGCATAATAAATGTAGTTTATTCTCCTTACCCCACCAGCGGGCCGTAGAGAGATGGTATCACTAGGCACCGTGATAGGGTCTCTACCACTTCGTAGTCAAGCCGTATGGCTAGGTAGGGATCGACGCAAGGCCTGGCCATGTCGGTGACTGTGGACTCAAGGACTTGTCTACACCATTACACCGCAAACTAAGATTGCAGATCAGTCGGTTATTCAGGGTATGTTTCTACTCTTTCGCCTATGGGCAAAAGTGTTATTTGATTCTGGTGCATCTCATTCCTTTATTGTTACATCTTGTGTGAAAGATTTGGGCTTAGAGGTTGAAACCTTAGAAAAATCGTTATATGTGAATTCTCCCTAGGGACTAGGGTGAGTATTGATTTGATATGTCGAGATTATGAGTTAGAGATCTCAGAATTTACTCACTCGTACCTTCGAAATATGGACATGCTCTGAGTTTGATACATCCTGATGGATTAATGACTAGCATTAATCGAGTCGCTGCCGACAGGATCGTGAAAGGTGGCTACTCCTTACACACTAGATGATGTTTGTGTTATGTTCCATGGAGATAAGCACGATGTTATGCCTCAAGCCGTGTATGATTCTAGGTGGCACAAACAGTTGGAGGATTGGCTGGCAAACCTTACCTTAAAGGAAGAGGCGAGACAGGAGTTGGGTTTACCTCAGGTAGTTTGAGAGTATAAAGATGTTTTTCCGGAGGAATTACCGAGATTACCTCTGTGTAGGGATGTAGACTTCTATATTGAGTTACACCTTGATACATCGCCTATTTCTATGACGCCGCATAGAATAGCACCTGCTGAGTTGCAGGAACTCAAGGTCCAATTTCAAGAATTGTTAGACAGGGGTTTTATTAGACCAAGCATTTCTCCTTAGGGCGCTCTGATACTGTTTTCCAAAACAAAGGACAAGACCCTTCGGCTATGCATTGACTACCAACAGTTGAACAAGGTTATGATCAAGAATCAATATCCTTTACCGAGGATTAATGATTTGTTTGATCAACTAAGAGGAACACAGGTCTACTCCAAGATAGATCTCCTCACTGGTTATCATCAATTGAAGGTTAAGGAGGCAGATATCCCTAAGATGGCGTTTAGAATGCAATAAAGGCATTTTGAGTTCATAGTAACGTTATTCAGGCCACCTAATGCCTGGCATTCATGGATCTCATGCATAGGACTTTCAAATATTTAGGATCACTTTGTTGTGGTCTTCATGGACAACATTTTGATCTACTCCAAGTCTGAGGAGGAGCATGGAGGATCACTGGCGATTGTTCCATGCTTCGAGAAACCATTTGCTGTATGCCAAATTCAACAAATGTGAATTTCGCTTACCGAGGTTAGATTCTGGTACGTGGTATCACTTAAGTGTCTCAAAGGACCCGGAGAAGGCCGAGGCGCGCATGAATGAGAGACCCAAGTCGGGCCTTCGAGATACGCAGTTTCTTAGGATTGGCAAGGTATTATAAGAGGTCCATTGAGGACTTCTCCTGATTAGCTATGTCTATGACGAAATTGACCAAGAATGAGGTTAAATTTGAGTGGAATAACTTGTGTGAGAGGGCATTCTAAAAATTGAAAAGGAGGCTTACCTCAGCTCCTATTATGATAGTCCTAGAGAGGGGACAAAATACACAAAGGTATTGTGATGCCTCAAGGACTCGATCAGAGGTGTTTTGATGCAACCGAGGGCTGTGGCTATGGTTCTCGGCAATTAAAGAATCAATTGCAAAGTTACTGATTCGTGCCACGCAGGAGGATCCGAATCAACAAAATTTTATATCCTATATTTCCTCCTACTCAGCCGTAGTCAAGCTACCGCAGTGATAGTGGTCTAGTGGTCGAACACGTGGATGGGTTTTCGTGACAAAAACAGGACTAATGTGCTGAAGGCAAAACTGTGAATTAAACTCGATTTTAAGGTTTGGTAAAAAACAGGGGGTTTTGGGTGTTCACCGACCGAAACTAAAACAAGAAAAATGCAAAATAGAACCCTCAAGTGTTAGGCCACCGTTTAGGGCTTCAAGGTAACCACATGTCCCCGGTATTTTTCCCTCGGGCTGGGAGCATGACATATAAATATTTCCTAACCTGATCTTCATTTAGCTTTAAAACTAAACCCTATGATTTTCCTTGAAACATAGCATTTAAATGGGCATAAATGTTCCTAATGCTGAAAAACACATCTCAAAAAACCCTAATCCACGATAACTAGCAAGAGATTAACTAGAACCTGAGCCTCAATGGATCTAGTGAAAGTATCCATCAACCCAAAAGCTTCTGCCAAATATACATTAAAGAGAGCATGCTTAAGAGATTTTAACCTAAGTGAGAAGCAGAACACAAACAACCATAATTACGTGCTTAAAAAAATAGGGAACCGTGGAGCCACCTCCACACCCTAGCCAACAGCCGTCCTCTTCAAGGAGGAAGAGGTCTAGTCGAACATCCTCTGAGTTGTCATCCTCAGAGGAGTGTTTGGCAGCCGAGAAAATGGAAAAGAAAAGGAAAGAAAAAGGGAAAAGGAAGTCATGGAAATCGCTCCGCCATCAGATATCCGAAGTCAAGTCCGTTGATTTGTACAAACTGAGACTTATATAGATGCTCAGTGTAAGGGAAGTTACAAAAAAAACCAAAATCTAAGGTTATTACAGGGGTAAAATGGAAAAAAACCAAAAGCAAAAGCAAACAGTGGTGTACGTGAAAATTCAAGAACTAGCAAAGAAGGAGGAACAAAGTGGCTGAGCCGAGAACAAGGCTCGCAGGAGAAGCTTTCCCGCAGCCGGGTGTTCACATTTTGCCTTCTTCCTTCGATCTTGATCCGCAATGTTGAGTTTGACTCAATTCTTCGTGTTTCGATCGACCAACAATTTTGGTGCATAATTAATGGCAAAACCTAAAAATTTGCCACAAAATGCGATCATTAAAATAGTAGGGACCTTAATGTGCAAATCGGGTAAATTAGAATGATTAGTACACAAAAAGCACTCAAAACCTATAATAAATAGGGCTCAAAATAGCACTTTTTGAGCACTAATCACACCTCCCAACCTACACATTGCTAGTCCCTTAGCAATGAAAGAAAGAAAGAAAGAAAGAGCATACAACGATAACAAAATAATGCTCACAAAATTATATTTCAAAAGTGCGGCGAATCAAGATGCCTAACCCTAAGGAAAAATCATCAAAGCCGTGTCCAATAACTATCATGAGAGAATGAATGCCATAGCAAATTGAGTGTCAAAAGGGCTTCCTTCTCGATGACTCAACCAGAAACTTCCACCAAAATCTAAGTGTTTATTTGATTAGCTCGCAACAATAAACTGTCAAACTGCACTCTCCCCCCCAACCTAGCTACAAACTACGACCTAGCATGCTAACTAACCTAAATAAGATCAGACCCACCTCTTATTCCACAATTCATACAGAGGTGCAATGCGAGGAATCGACCTCACCAAAGTCCATGTAATCCGGATCTACCGATGACTCCCAACCAATTAAGGCTTAGTGGCACCAAGTCATAAGGATCTTTCAGACCACAACCTACAGTTTCAATTCCTGACTCGAATGATTTCGAGACTCCGAAGACCTACAATTTGCTAAACTCCACCCATCCACCCATGTAACGAACACTTAGTCCGTGACCCAACCAAAGGAAGGTTTAGTGGCACCGGCTTTTAAAGGTTCGCTTATATACCCTTGGTCCGTGCTCAGGTTTCAAGGCAAAGTGTTGCAATTTTTATTCTTTTTCTTTTCTTTTTCTTTTCTTTTTCTTTTCTTTTTCTTTTCTTTTCTTTTTCTCGTTTTTCTTCTTTTTCTTTTTCCACAGGGGTCCATAACCTATTAAAGGTGGTCAATGAAACTAGGGTAGGTTATGCAAAGTAAAGGAGGTTGTGCGCTTTTCAAACTTCATTATTGAAACCTAATGTGCATCAGGTGGTTAGCTAAAGGTATTGAAAAGGTTGAAAGTAGCAAGAATTTAACTAATCATCCACTAATTATGCATGGAACCAATCTAACATAAATATAATCGACAAAGTTTCAATTTTTCAAACCACAAAGTTGTGCAAAACACACAAAAATTTTGGTTGCAAAACTAGTCCAAATTTTGAAAAGCAAGTTATAAAGTATAACAATGATAGAAAGGGACCTGCAAAGAAGCCACTAAACATCACAAAATGGGCTTGCTCAAAATGATACAAAATAATAAATACAAAAGCCACTTCCTTTGCTATCCTCCCCAACCCAAACATCTCTGTCCACAGAGGCCTTGATTGGAAATTAGAGAAGGAAGTGTTACCTCCTTGATGATATATGATCATTGCTGGATAGGTGACTTCGCAAGCTTTCCATCGACACCTTATTCACTCCGTTTGGGCTTCAAATAAACAAGTTAGGATAAGAAAAGAGAGGAAAAAAAGTGACCTATTGACCATTTTTAAATTACACTTCACACAATCTCAAAATGTTCTTTCTAGCCATATTTGGATTCTACACTCTAAGCTTCCATGGTACCAAGAACGCCTAAACTGAGTTCTGATGAAAGATGAGCTAAACAAAATCGAGGCCAAAATCATGCAAGATACGAAAAAATTTTCGCTTATCCAGCGAAATTTTCAAGCGCAGCTAACGAATTTTCGCTAGGCTAATGAAAAATTAAGCATTTCACATGTTTGCGAAAAATTTTCTATGTCTAATAGCCGAAATTTTATTTTTTGATTTTTATTTTTATTTTTTTAAATACTTCAAATAAAATAATTAATAATTAAAAAATAAAAATAAAATTTTTTTTGAAACTTTTTTTTATTTATTAAAAAACGTTTTTTTTTTTTAAATTATATATATATATATATATATATATATATATATATATATATATATATATATATATATATATATATTAAAACTATTTTTTTATTATAATAATAAAAAGTTAAAAATAAAATAAAATAAAAATAAAAATAAAATATTTTTTTTTTTTTTTTAGAAATAAAAATAATATATAAAGAAAAACAAACGTTTTTTTTTTTTTTTATTTTATAAAATATAAAATAAAATAAAATAAAATAAAATAAAATAAAAACAAATTGGAAACACTGTGCGCTATTTTGGCCTGTAGCGGAAATACTATTCCTAACCCATCCGTTTCGCTAGCTTAGCGAAATTTCGCTAGCTAGCGAAATTTTTGAGCAAATTTTCGCCAAATGCAAGCTTAGCTGAAATTTTTACTCACGTATTGCGAAATTTTCCTAAGCTTGCGAAAATCTCCACGCGCCCCGATCTTCAATCCAAGCCTAAAATTCGCGAAACCGCAAAATAACACAAGAAAAATTAAGAAAAAATTAAAATAAAATTAATTTAAAAACATAAATTAACTAAAAATTAGAGAAAAACTAAAAAGAAAAATTATAGAAATCCAATTAAAATGCGATAAAATAAAATAAAACAGGAAAATTAAAACCAAAAGTGGGGGGGGAGCTCAATGCCGAGGTTCGGATGCTCCAAATCCGAACCGGCACCCGAACCAACCACTATGCCATGCCGTATGCGCAAATTGCCACGCTTTCGATGAAATGGCAAACTTATGTAAAGAGGCCACTAATCTCTTGAATTTTTGCATGACATGCAGTGATGGGTTGGACTTATGGTTAAGAGCAGGTGCTGCATGTGTTGATTTTGTCACAGATGTTGGCAAGATAAAGACACTCTGCAAGGTGCCATTTTGGGGTCAAGTAAAGGGTATTTTAGATCCAAATCCATGGGGATTGGTTGAAGGATAGGTTCTAGGGCCTTCCCCTCGCTTCATGTCCACTACTTTCCTACCAATGGGAAGGTTGCTTCCTTCTTTCTCCACAAAGTATAGCAAAGACCAATCGAGATTCAAAATTTCCACCGTGCTTTCTTGCGGGTCGGGTAGCACGGCTTCCTCTACCATGGTGCCACTTTGACACCCCTCCTCTGGTGGACATGGCGCATCACCAGTCTTCAATGCAATCTTGCAAAGGTCCTATTCATATGCTCAAAATCATCAGTTCAGCCCATCTAATCTTTTGGGTCCAGGAATTCTCCTCGCATGGATTTTTCACTCAATTGGACATTGAATTCCTTTGTTCTACCACATCATCACCACTAGTTTGGTAAGGTCCTAATTGCTTCGCCAACCGGGAGATCGGTCGTGGTGGCCGAGGGCAGACAAAAAGGCATACCGTGGAGGCACCATGGTGAGGGTGCATCATCAAATGGTCTCTCAGAGTCCTCAGGATCTAGGTGGGCTTGGATTTCTCTCCTGTGGTTGTCGATTTTGCCATGCGAGGTTCCTATAGTCCCTCATTGTCATATATGCTCCTATGGTTACTCTCCTCCTGGATCAGATTGTTTTCATGTGGGGGTTCCATTTTCTCTCGCCTCAATTTCCCACGTAACCCGAACTCGAATGCTTGCCTTCGTGACTCATCCATCGAAAATGGATTCCCGCAAAGGTGGCTGTATAACCTAAAAACAAGCCCTTCGCAACAACTTTTTTTTTTTTTTTTTTAAAAAAAAAAAACTAAATGAAAATGACAGTAATATAAAAGAATTCACCAAGATTTCTGTGATGAGGACTGCAAAGTGTTCCATGTCATTGGAATGCACTAAGGCACCATCCACCCTAAGAACGCGCCATTTGATTCGCAGGCCATAGCAGGTGATCCCGAATCAACAAAATTTATCTCTATATTCTCCTAACACAGAGTCAAGCTACTCAAAGATAGTGGTCTAGGCCTAAATACAAAGACGGGTTTTTCATACAAATGATTTGAGGAAATCAAAACCGGTGAATTAAATTTGGATTTTGGGGTTCGTTAAAAACAGGTGTGGTTATTGCAAACTCGAAACTAAAAACAAAAAATGTGAAATGTAACCCCCTAAAGTGTTAGGCCACCGGTTTAGGGTTCTGCTGTAACCATGTCCCCTAGTATTTTTCCTCGCTGGGCTGGGAGCATGACATATAGTCATTTCGAACCCACTTTCATTTAGCTTTAAAATTCAAGAACCCTATGATTTTCCCTTTCAAACATAGCATTTAAATGGGCATAAAATGTTCCACAAGGGAGAAAACGCATCTCAAAACCCTAATCCACGATAACAATTCAGTGTGAGACAATCTGACCGAGCCTCAAATGGATCTATGAAAGTATCCATTGAACCCAAAAAGCTTGCCAAATACACACAAAGAGAGCGGTTAAGAGATTTTAACCCAAGTGAGAAGGTGAACACAAACAACCATAATTACGTATGTTAAAATAGGGGAACCGTGAGTTACCTCCACACTTAGCCAACAAATTGGCCCTTCAAGGAGGAAGAGGTTCAGGCCGAACATCCTCTCGAA
Organism: Tetrastigma voinierianum; assembly: GCA_016808115.1. NCBI lineage: Eukaryota > Viridiplantae > Streptophyta > Magnoliopsida > Vitales > Vitaceae > Tetrastigma > Tetrastigma voinierianum. The sequence goes on along the minus strand of JAEQBH010003001.1, from coordinate 83,732 downwards.
GCTGTCATCCCCGAGGAGTGTTTGGCAACCGAGAAAATGGAAAAGAAAAGGAAAGAAAAAGGGAAAAGGAAGTTACGGGAAACCAGCTCCCGCTACTGTATATCCGAAGTCAAGTCTCGTTGATTTGTACAAACTGAGACTTATATAGATGTTCGCAAGGGAAGTTACAAAAACCAAAATCGAAGGTTATTACTAGGTAAAATGGAAAAAACCAAAAGCAAAAGCAAACAGGTGTAGCGTGAAAATCGTGAACTGCAACAGGAGGAACAAAGGCCGGAGCCGGAACAAGGTTTCGCGAGTAGCTTTCCCGCAGCTGGGTGTGTTTTTCTTCACATTTTGCTCTTCTTCCTTCAAGATCTGATCTGCAATGCTGAGTTTGACTTGAATTCCTCGTGCTTGATCATCAACAATTTTTTGGTACATAATTAGCTCGCAAAAACTCAAAATTTGCCACAAAATGCGTTCATTAAAATAGTAGGGACCTTAATGTGCAAATCGGGTAAATTAGAATGATTAGTACACAAAAAGCACTCAAAACCTATAATAAATAGGGCTCAAAATAGCACTTTTTGGGCACTAATCAGTTACCCCACACATGATATGGAATTGGTGGCCATTGTCTTTGCCTTAAAGATTTTGCGCCACTACCTGTATGGTGAGTAGTTCGAGGTTGTTTTTGGACCACAAAAGTATTAAATAAATCTTTACCCAGCGAGACCTCAATATGAGGCAACGCGGGTGGATGGAGTATTTGGAAGATTATGAGTTCACTTAGCATTACCATCCAGGCAAGGAAAATGTGGTGGCTAATGCACTCAGCCAGAAGTCACAAGGAGTATTGGCTAGCATACTTTCCTGGTTCGTGATGCTCGAGGTTACAGACGCTACATTACACTACGTAGATCGTGACTCAAGGCATTTTTTGGGAGCTTAGTGGCTACGCCTTCCCTACTAAGGTGAGTGATTGGGGTCCCCGGACAAGACACCTGAGATAGCTGCCCATCATGGACCCGGTACAGCTAGGTACCTGACGGTTGTCGGGCTATTCACACGGATGGTAGTCTTCGGTACAGGGAAAGAGTTATGGTTTCCAAGTCGACAGATTTGAGAGAGGAGATCTTCAAGGAGTTCCACTACTCTCGTTTTTCTATACATCCAGGTGGCATGAAGATGTACCATGATCTTCGTCGCCAGTATTACTAGAATGGAATGAAGCAGGAAGTTGGGGATTTTGTTCGTTGGTGTCTCATGTGTCTGTAAAACTCAAGAAAAATTGAATTTTTCTAAAAAAATGGGAAAATAGTAAATTTCCAAAATAGTACAGGTTGAAAACTCATAAATTTTCTATATCTCATATGATAAAATGGACCTCACCGTTGGATTCATCTCGCGAAATCTAGTTACCCAGACTAATTTTGTCAAATTCCCGAGATAGTCGGATTTTCCCATTTTTCGGGGTGATGGGTGTCCAATGACTCTTGGGTACGAGATTGTTACGAAAATCTTGAAAGTTAGGAAATGACTTGAGTTAAGTTCATGGGATGTAATTTGAACTTGAACAGAGACAAAATAAATCATTTTGGACCAGAATCAGACCCAAACGAAGGTGGACAAGTGGCACGACGTGGGCCACAAATCCAACTTAAACTTAAGTTGGGACAAAAGAGGAATAGGGCTAAAAAAGCCCATTTTTCCTAGTTTTGACCGAGAGAAATAGGAGAAGAGAGAAAGAGGAGAGCCAAAGGCTTCCTCCCAAGATCTACGGAGTTCCTTTGGTCGGTTTTTGTCGAGTCAAGGATGAAAGTTCATCGCATCGACGAGGGGTATGCGTGGTACCTGGAAAGAAGGATTTCCCGAAGATCCAAGAAGGGAGATTTCGGGAAATCGAAGTTGTTGGGTTTAAGAGGCTTCCTACCCATGTATCACGCTCCAAGAGGTACGTGATTCTTCCTACCTTGGCTCACTTTCCATCTTCGGGCTAGGAAAAGAGGGTTTTTCGTTTAAAGGCCTATTTGGCGAAGAAAAACTGGATTTTCGGGTTCTTCTCGATGTTCCTTTACCTAGGAAAACCTCAATTCGCCTAAGCGAAGGTGTGAATCTTCTCAAGGAAGATTGGTTCTTGGCCTAGGTGTGGGCATGTACGCCTAAATTAACCCGAAGACAAAAAAAAATGAGACCTTCTGGTCCGCCTAGGCAAACCACTTCGCCTAAGCAAAGGAAGGCTACGCCTAGGCGAGCCTGGGACTGTCTAAGGCCTGTGTTTATAGCCTATTTGAGGTCGGTCTCATGGCCCGGTTTGTGATTGTTGTGACTTGCTTCGAGGGCCATTGTGTGACTTGTTTGAGTGTGTCATTGCTTGACTAAAAGTGACATGTTTGGATGTCAATATGTGTGTTCTAATATGTTGACATGTGATGAATCAAGAGGTGCAAAGTGGCCACATAAGGTTTGCTCAGGTAGTCATTGCTTGATCATAGAATGACATGTTTAATGTGAATGTTGATATATGCTTATATGATATATTGACATGAATGAAATGATGTATGGAAATCATATCCAGGTGATGTGATTATCCATGACAATGGTAAGTGGTGTGGATTGTGTTGTCCATGTAGCATTCATTATCCATGTGACATGATATAACATGCAATGCCATATTGCATTGCATATGCACAGGCACATCGCATTAAGTGGGTGTGAGTGCATGGTTGGTAAATCGACATCAAGGCTTGATGTTTGATCTGCTGGTTCTATAATGGGACAACGTCCAACAAAGTCGGTATCAGCAAGTAGGACTTCTCCGGCGAAAGACCGCCAATTATGGTCAGACATTGTCCCCAACGGTGAAAGGTCATGTGCTTCTAGGTTTATGGCTTATGCAGATACCAAAAAAAGTCAAGTACTCCACAAAAAGCAGATAAGCTTTTTAATATAAATGATCATCAGATGTACCATCCAAATAGCTTTTTGGTTTATAAACAAATAAAAGTTGATCGGCTGATGTCATCCAGAATGACACTAGACGCATTACGGGCTTAGGCGCGCAGTAAGTGGTTTGGTGAGGAGGACCTGAGCCGATGGTACATGATCGAGTCTCATCTCGCCTCTCAAGGGTATATGGTACGAGGATTCCATATAATGCCTGTAAAATATCGAATGTGAATGAAATGTTACGAGTGAAGAGATGGCTGTGTAATTGAAGGAGTAGTCTTGTAGGAGGTATTCCTCATGCATGACTCACCCAGACAACCCCTTCAGTGTGTAGGGTCTACACCCGTGAAAAGCCATGCCGAGGTCAGATTGTGAAAAAGGCCAACATGTGGCCCAGAATGATCCTTTGAAAGCCCTTGAACAGCCAGCTCATGCATTTTATGTGAGACTTGTAATTAGTCTTTTGACCATTGCTAATATACCGGGTAGTAATAATGGTAAAGTGGTCATGATCGGACTTCATGTACCAGGGCGGGTATTATTCTCTATATTTGGCAACATAAATATAATAAATGGGTCTCAAAAGGGACGTTTTCGAGGTTGTGCCGGCGGGTCACTACAAGTAATTGCAAATGCCATCAGCATCAAGAGACTTAGTGCCACGACCTAAGGTAGAAATTTGATAGTCACGCCAACAAGACCCTCGATTTTAGGCGCCGTAAAGGCTGTCAACAGTAGTTGAACGCCAAAGGTCAGCAGGTTGCTCATTGTCGGAGGAAGGAGTGGAAGTGGAGCATGTCATGATGGATTTTGTGACTCACTTCCACTTAACATTGTGTGCGCTGACACGGCAGTGTCTGGTACCGCTCAAAAGTCGCATACTTTTAAGGTCAGTATGATCTTCACTATAGTGCGAATTCTCGAAAGATACATACGATTGTCCGCAGTATGGAGTGCCGCCCCTATATAGTATTTGCAAAAGGATCCTGTGCTTCATGTACCGTTGGGAGAGCTTCCAAATGAAGCCACGGGGACATAGCTGATGCTGAGGACTGTCACTCCTATGACACACCAGAGAGGACTATCCAGACGTTAGAGGACATGGTACGAGCATGTATCCTGGTTCTTAAGGGGGGCTGGGAATAGCATTTACCCTTGGTGGAATTCGCCTATAACAACAAGCTTGTCGTTTTAGTATATGTAATGCACCTCGCCAGGTGCAGCCATAGGTCGCGCTTGGATCCCAGCTTGTTAGATCGAGGTGGGAGATCCTCCATATATCTGACTGTGGTAAAAGTAAACTTGAGTAAAGGTGGACTTGATACGGAAGTGTCTTCATGGCTGAAATACATAAGATATGTCGTATGCACGACTTCACACTCTAATCGAGATACGGCAATGTGCCTTCTGAAGGTGATGCCTAAAAGAGGAGTGGTCGATTTAAAAGAAGGAAATTTATCGCCGAGTATATTAAATTCCTCTCAAATCAGGAATAGGTACAATTGCTTATCATTGGTCACCACAAGCTTATCAAGTGTTCATGTGTCCCATGTCAATGGAAGTACACCCGCATCCGACTATAAAGTGATCGTGAGCTCATACGTTGAGGTGATGGGACCTTGAGGAGGGACCTGTGCCACAGTGGATGTTGCCGGGTAATCAGGTTTTGCTACGTAAGACTATGTGAGGTTGTAGTATGTTGTGCAAGACTTAGTAGAGGGAAGCGTAACAGAACGTGAATGACATCAGAGTATACATTTGTTCCTTCCTATTTGAGACAAATGAAGGTACGTTGTTTAGTCATTTGATAATAAAAATGATTATAGCATATGCATGTGATTGTATGTATATAAAGGTAGAATTTAGAGATCAAATCCTTTTTATGGGAAAAAGAATGTAAACCTCGGTAAATTTGAACTTTCCAAAATGGTAAATACATGAATTTGTTTATAATATAATTTGTAAAACCTAGAATTTTCAAAATTTTGACATTAAACGCACACCACCGTTGACACTCTGTTTCTCAAAATCTAGTTACTAGGCGAATTTTTGCGCACTGATATTGAAATTTCACATTTTCAGGCACATACCTGTGGTTATCAGCAAGCCATGTGTCACAATGCATGTAAAGGGAAGATAGTAGGTGAGACATGGTGTGCTATGTGTATCCATGCATGAAACATTGCTGTTCACAAAATGGGTTGAGATCATAAAATGCAGGGGGAGAGAAACAAAAGGAAAGGAAGGAAAAGGGAAAGGGAAAAAGAAGCAGAAAGAAAGAAGAAAAAAAGAATGAGAAACAAAGGAGAGAGGGAGAAAAGGAAATTGACGGTCGAACCCATTTTACCCAAGAGGTAAAGTTCCTGATATTCGGCGGAGGACTACGCCCAGAAGTAAGGATCTCTTCCCATTTCAGGCTTATTTTCCACCATAAGGGTTGTGGGTTGTGTCTTGCCCTAAGGGGCTGTTTGACCGATCTTTGAAATAACAAATTCCTCTATCTGATCCACACTGTTTATTTAGATCATCTTTCAGTAAAACAGAGGAACTTTGAACTTAGATCCTTATGTAAATAAGAGAATGGTAGATGGTGAACTTGAGGTTTTAATCACCCAAATCCACTCTATAAAACATTGTTATATCCATTTCATCACAATGAAGGCTACAGCCAGCTGGGCAAACATGATTTTGAACCCATTATGTAGATTTCAGACTGATTCATGAATAAGTTTTCAAAATGCACTTACTGCTTGGTGGTTTAACCAGGTAGATTTGGTTCTGTTACCGCTTTAGACTGATTGTTCTTTAGTGGTTTGTTAACGAATCGGTACAGATAGTAAAGGGTAGCCGTAATAGAAAAGGCAATAGAAGGGTGGTATATATGTAGTAAAAAGTCTGAATCTAATCGCTCACAACCGTTTAACATCAGGCTCTGCTTTTAAAATCATGTGTCACTTGTGAGCCGAAAATCAGAAGCCGTTTTGTGCGTGTTATTGCTTGATTTTGTGATAACTCCGTTTATTTGTTGTTATATATATATATATATATATAAATTGGATGAAATGTTTGAAATTATATGCTTTAACATAATTGTTCAAGATACATTCGTTATTGTCCGCGCGGAATGGCCATAGAAAGGAATTGATAGAAAGGGGTAACAGACAAGAGTGCACCCGAGATAGACATCGCATTCATGGATGTGGTAGCATGCGCCATCAAACACCATTCAGTAAGATGAATCTGAGTACCGTTGAACAATTCATCTGAGTTCATTCGCTTTCACGAGTACAGAAGTTTCAAACATGCCTGGGCCAACAAAGCCCTAAATGCAATGAAAAAAAGCCCGTGCTGAATCTCAAAATCACCCCGTACCCGAAAAGACACTTGCTTTGTTAATAAACTATCTCGAAGTTAAACATCCAATAAGTTTTTGATTTCTAAAAACTTGATTTCGTTTCAAAGTGATCATTGATTGAAATCATTATTAGCGGATGGTTATCACACATTGAGTTATTGGCAAAGATCTATTTTCGCAAGGAACAGGAGTTCGGTTCCACTTCATGGCATGCGTAGCGAATTTTGGCCAACCCTTTACCCGACGAAGTAATATCCCAACGAAACTCGTTGACGCCCGCGCTTGCCATTAATCAATTCATTTATCGTCAACATTTCTCGAAGAGTGATTACGTCAAAGGCGGCACTTGAACCCTATTAGATAGGTTTTGAGAGTGCTTTTTGCGACTAACTAGTGCCATCATTAATGCCAATTGAAGTGTTCAAGTCTTCACTATGTCGCGCCAGAGGTTATTTATGTCTGTTTTATGTGTTTTTTGAAGTTTACTTTTAGCTTCTAATATCTGGATGAGATGAGAATCATGAAGTTTGAACTCGGGCGGCTAGTGCCATCAACTGTACCCTTACAAGAACTAATGGAAAACTGAAGGCAGTGAAGAAAATTTGATAAAGAGAAGATCAGAGGCAAAGTGCAAGAAAATCAAGAAACCAGCAATTTCAAGCCCGCAGGTACCTACTGGATTGCGGCTCTTATGTGTTTGAATAAAAATACCGTTCAATAAATTACGTGGATTTTCGCGAGACACTGGGAAGTTTTCTGCTTAGGCACTGCTCTAAAGTTTGGGCCCCTCATATGATTATCATTTAAAATTCGGGCTGGTACTAAATTTAAACGAAGTCAATCATAAGTTTTGAAGCGGCTTCAGCCTCGTTATGTATGGTGATTTCATACTAGAGTGAATTCCTTCCACCATGCAATTTACGCCTCATATACTAGATTTAATGCTAATCCGACTAAAATTTGGTGTATTACATTTCCTTCAAGTCCAGACTCAGCTTTCAATGCAAAGTTTTTTGTATTTATGTCAGGTACCATATAAACCTCTTTTTGTAATCAATGGATAAAACTTGAAAAATTCTAAACTCAAAAAGAACTAAAAAGCTCTCTAAGTTTCAAAAAGAAGTCCCCATTTCTCAAGTTGTAGCCTTTTCAAGTTTCCTCTTCCCTCTCTCTCTCCCTCTCCCTTGGGCTTCTCTTCTGGTCGCCAAACACCCTCTGGAGGATGATCAACTCAAGAGATGTTGCTTGGCTGCTCTTTCAGAATAAGAAGGAAGCCAGCTCAGGTGCTATGTGTCCTCTCAGATCAAAGTCACAGTGCAGATCGTATTTACGGCCCTCATCTTCTCAAATTAGGTCAATAGCTTGAATGTTATTGACGGCCAATACTTCATGGCATGCGAGACAAGGCATACTTAGTTGCTAGATGCAATCGTGGTTCATTAGATGGTCTTTACGAGCTCGCGAGATGATATTTAATGCTAGGCTCTTCTAAACTAAAAGCGGGTCATAGCTGCATGTTACCTCAGAACATCAAATAGAGTTGTTGTTAGGTGAGGTTTGCTAGTTAAAACATAGATCTGTTGTTTCGATCATTATAGGTTGGCTGCATGTCATAACGCGAGGATAAACCCGCGAGATGACTTGTTTGCCTAACTTACAAGTTAGTGACCTAACTAAAGTTTAACTTTTCACCTGCTTCAGCTTTTGCGCCTCACCAAACTACTTCCAACGTTAGCTAAAACTAAAAGTCAAACAGAAGCCTTGTACCTTTACACTAATGCGTATCATTCTGTATGAAACCATCCCCGTGTTCGACTTGAACATCAGAGGCACTCAAAAGAGAGCTGATCACGCAGAGCAGAACTTAGTGGCAGAAAATTTATTGATTTTAGCCTGTCATCAAAACAGAATCAATGGCGTCGCCATTGTGGATGGTGCCAACCATTATCAGAGTTAGAAGCGGCCTTCAGGATCAGTTTACTCACAAGTGAGGTAACTTTTGGTCTTTTGTCGTTCCGGCCAGTGAATCCGCGCTTTCAACACGAAAGAATCGTGACCATGGTTACGCCATTTTAATTTCAGATGATCTTAACCTGCAAGCTTTGTCAAGTTTTTGCTGCTCCCGCAATAAAGAAAGCGAGGTGACGAGACATCAGAGATCTTATAGGGTTCAAAGATATTAACCCGACCGCAAGCCAAGAAAGGTCGCTGTATGTTATTATGCTGTCGCACGATCCGCATAACGGTAGAAATATCAGTCACCAAAGTCAATTAGAACCCCCATAACCCAAATGCCTGAGAGAAACCACAGAGAGGATCGCATCCATCCCTCCAGAGTTGCGCCCTATCCTAGATCATTCCTCTCCTCAAGATGTAGTGAAGAGCTGGTGTTTTGTACCTACTCCCACTATGTATCATGGTGATAGAAAACTATTACACCATATATTAGGGGATTTGAGGAGGTCTGGGTAATTCACTCACTAAAAGGTATGATAGAATGGATCGCGTTGAAGCGTAAAAGACGTGGCACGGATCAAAGGACAGCCAAGATATGGCCTCACTATTTGAGCCCGTGTGTTCATTAGAAATTAACAGCCGCAGTGCATAATTCCCGAATAGTTCTTCAAAGGCTCATAAGACCAACACCAATATGAGACAAATTTATACTTTGCAAAAGCCTGACAGTGAGAGATTTTACCAAAGAATGGGAAGAGATTTGAGTGAAACCATCAAACGTCCTAAGATCAGCTGGTTTGACACTTGATGTCAGGAACCACTCTGCATGTTCCCGCCAGAGCAAATAAACCATATGTGGAGGAGACTTTTACAAAACATCCCATGACAGTTGATTTTAAATTACGTGGCTGAAACTTCTAAGGTTAAGGAGCCTAACCCTGAGAATTGATAGATGAGACCACCAGTCAAACGTAAAAGGTGGACACATGCACCGCAGAGAAATAGAAATGAGAGCAGAACAACCTAGCTAGGAAGGCAGAGGAGCTTCGAGCAAACAGTTCAAGAGGCATGTAGTGACCTAAAATCCTTCGCGACAAACCAGATCCACCCACTTAACCCTTGAAAACCAGTGAACTACGTCATGCCCCAAAGTGAAGTTGATTTGATGTCGAATGTGCAAACATCAGAGAGAACAATACAAGCCACAACAATCCAATGCCCCATATGGTGGTAATACCACAATCAACTGATGAATCACCTCAACTGGCTGGAGACCAACCCCCATTTATGTACTTCAAAGCCAACCGCTTAATTCTCAGCCAACAACCACTGTCCCTCTCCCAAAGTGGAGAATTGCCATATATTGAATTTGAGTATGGGCAACTTGTTGAGGAACAAAAGGAATCAATGTGCAACCAGCACAAAGGATTGATACCGTAGAAAGTACACCTAATAAGAGAATGATGGCCGATAATTCAACAAAACATACAACTGCAAAGATCAAACGATCAATAAGATCGTTGGTGGCAAGATACAAGGGAAGGTTTCAGATCATAAACAGTCACAAACGGGCGGGAATCCACATGGAGTACCAGTCACAACAATTCAGGAATGGATGGCATTATGTAATACCCCGAGGAGTGGAAAGCAAAGAGGCTGATCGCCCATGCCAAAACCCGCTAAGAATCCAGCGCAGCAGCAGATAACGCAAATCTGGAGCATATATTCTCCGCAAAGGAGATTCAACAAACATCGCACACTCATTTCCGCCGCGCCCATGGGAGGTAAGAAAGAAGGCATCCGCAAGCAGGCATTTATCTGGCGCAAAGCGTTAAGGCTAATATACTTTATTGACATAACGTAACAAGTACCGCTTATGCAAATTTTGAAGATCTGCATAATCGCACTTTAATAAACAAACAGTCACCCCCAATGGCTATAATCCAAAGCAACACTTATCAACACAAGGATCCAGGATCTCCCACATCTCCCCATCAATATTACGTGGAATCGTGATAGACAAGTCATTGCTTTGATTTAGAGCCACATGTGAATTAATGCCGATTCAAGATACAAGCAAAGATGTCTAAAGAACTTAAACCTACCAAACAATCGCACTTCATTAGCCGGTGATCGCCAGAAAACCTCTAAGTGGATAGTTGAGGATGTCTTGCAAAGATAGACAAATTTACCACAGATTTTCAGGGTGCTTGACACCGAGCCAATTGCAAGTTTGAACCTAATCAGCGTGCAGCCTAACTATCTAGAAGATCTCATTTCCTCTGCCGCGAAATGCAATCATAATTGCCGAATGTCGTGCACCACTTTGGGTAAATATGACTTTGAGTTGAACGTTTTCGCCACAACAACAAACAGAGCTGCATAGAAATGAAAATCAAAGAACTAATGAAGTTGTTTCCAATCGTCACAGCGTGCAGCAAAATGCCCGTGAATTGCAAAGGAGAGATCGCCAAGAAGATGAAGGTTAAAGTTAGTTCGAAGCATCACAACACCAACCAAAGCCAATTGTCAGTTCCTGGAAGCCATCACGAGGATAAATCAACATTCGGGCACCCAACACCATGGAGTCAACCCAGCTACCGCAGGGCCAGATCACAGTCCTTTACCCCTTGAAAAGGCCTTGGGACGGAACTGTTCAGCAGCCAGAAATCCACTGCGCCTGTGTAAGCACTTTACGCTTTCCTTAATTTAGTTAATTAGTTAGTTTCGCCATTTTTCAAAAATTTTTTAACTTAGCATTTTCATTTTCAGTAAGTTGTCGAGTAGTATAGTAAAGTAGGTTTAAATTTTATTTCCAGAAGACATAGTAAATTTTAGCAATAGATAATTCCTAGTATTTTATATTGTTAATTAATTAAAAATTCTTTGGGAAAAATTTAGTGTAATGGTTGTTTAAAATCTTTAAACAGTTTAAAAAATAAAAGTAAATAATCTCACCCATGTCACTGAGGTAAACTGTGGAGAGGCAAGAGTCATTATCTATGGTTCGTTAGTCGAGGTCTCGAGTCGAACGTTGTTGGTGGCAATGGAACAGTTTATGGTTCAACGCCAAATCACTCGTTCCAGAGTCTGGTGGTCCGCGAACCGTATCATAATACGACCGAACACAATATCTCGCTGAGACGCTCGAACTAGCGGAAGACCCCAAAACCACCTTATCCATTTTTTAAGACAAAATACCAGACGCTTCGCATGGAAGCAAAGACATGGGAGTGAATCGATCCTACCAGACCATCTTGATAAGAAACTAGTCTCGCCCCGCTGTCGTCTAAACAAAAAGGAGAAGCTTCACGTCATAAAGGCAAATGACGATCAAAGATCAGGCTCTCAACGTCAAGACGAAGCGCGCCCAGCGATGCGCTTCTCCGCCGCGAATCGACCATCGTGATGCCACCACGCCATGGAACTCTCTGTTGATGCCTCCGCAGCAAACCAGACAAGATGACCCATGTGATCAAGAAAGACGCCGCTCGCCACAGCCTGAACCTATTGCCATCGCGTGGATGCCGCTCGGCTCAAAAAACGCAGCCACATATCAGTGTTGTATGAGAACGATGTTTCAGAACCGCGAAAGGCCAACGGCGCGGTAAAGTGCAAAGAGTAGACAGACATGCTGGTAAATCCACCACCGGCGCTCCGCTACGTCATCCGGCCCAAAGCGTGCCCAGATTCGAGAAACCGGCAAACGCTGAGTTCCGGTCCAACGCCGGCGTGCCTTCGAGTATCACCGAAAATTCCCGGTTTCATAGTCAACCACCGAGGAATCACAACCAGACAGATAAAGGTCAGATCGACGTTTCTTCATCGCTACAAAGCGAAAGTCAGCACTGGTTTAGCTGATCACGCTTTGTCGATTCGTGATCCAAAAAGTGGGATAATGCCACCTTTCTCCAAGTCCCGAAGAAGGCTCAATGGGATGCAAAGTGCGAGAAGCATTTTCAAACTTGAAATACATTTAAGCTCCCCCATCTCAGTAAGTCCTATTGAAGCGGAGCCCTCACCCTACCAGCCGATTCAGATCTTCTGCCAACCAAGTCAGTCTCATCAGAGACAAAAAGCGAGCAGCACACCCGGTTTACTATGCCACAAAATTTAGCTTTGAGAGGAGCTGGAGGAGAGATACCTGGCGAAACTAATCGGCCTTGCAGTCCGGTGAGTCTGAACTCGCCTCTCCCAGGTTCACCATAAGTCCCAACGGACAATTCCGATGAAGGCAGCATAAACCGTTCCTAAAGGTTGATAGGCAGCCAGAGCCGGTGCAGAGCGACATCATATACGCAAAACAAACCGCCGAGCAAAGGGCGTGTTCGCCGATTTCATCATATTCACCGCGGAATACGATGCGTTTAACGCCAAGCAACGAAGATCAACTGAAACTTCGTAGATGGAGCTTCGAACGACGCTAAGGAAGCGGAGCGTGCTCCAATCTTGACTCTCCCATGAATGTATATAGAGTATCGACTGGGGATTCGATTCCAAGCTTTGAATAACGAAGCTCTAATATGAGGCCGCCATAAAGAGTCGCCTCAATCTCGCCATTCACCTGAGCTGGGACCCGGGGCCAGAGAGGTCCAGCCACCTGGGTAAAGACAAATGTAACACACCTCGGCTTCGTGCGGCTGATGATCTGATATCTCCAGCACGAGATCTGCCGAATAAAAAATTCAGACAAAGTCTCTGGGTGCCGCACTGCCGACATGTCCCTAGGAACGAGAAATTCCTGCCGACGCCTCGCAAACTAGTTACAACCTTACAGACCCACCGGGCCGACACCGTCGAATACCCGAGACAGAGCTCCCATCGATCTCTCGCGATGTGGAGGTTATTCCGCCCAACCGAGCCAGTGGGCTGACATGACCCCACGTAGGACTATATAATAGACTCGACGCCACCTAACAACTCACGTTTTTTGTGCTGTGTTATGAGCAGGTCTCGCTGTGTTCACTAATCATAAGGGAAGTCAGACAAGCAGGTTTCTTCTACACTAACTTTTTGCAGTATCGCGAAACATTGAATACGTGCTGGCAGTTCACGAGGGTATATGCGGAAATCAAGGATACCATCGGGTCACCAAAGATGCAAACTGATCGTCAAGAAACATGCAAGATTCGCCAGAGCACGCCACCACGCCCCATCGCACTTTCAAGACAATCACAAGCCCCCGCCCTTCCAACAAAGGTTTGACATGGGACCTCTCGCTTCCTTGGGAAGGGCCAATGTAAGTTCATCGGGCTGCAGATTACTTCACCAATACAAAAGTCAGCTTTTAGCCACAATCAGAACAAAAGATACAGCACGTAGGCGAGCTATCATATGCAGGTTTGGTATCCCAAGAGCCCTAGTGTCGGACAACGGAAAACACCGGAGCACCAAATTCAAAGATTTCGTGCCAAGCTCTGGGTTCAAGAATTACTGCCTGCCCTCAAAGACATCCGCAGCCTAATGCCAAATGAACAACATCAGAACCTTTATGTCGCTTTGAAGACCAAATCAGCATCCAGCGGCAGAATACCTCCCGAGGTGCCATGGCTTACAGACAACACACGGTTAGCCACCCGAGAAACCCTCCCGTCACCAGCCTCTCACGCGGCTTTAGCCCCGCCGAGATCGGACACTGAACTCCCAAGGATCAAATTCAAAGAAGATAGCGAGCATAATGATGAGGTTTCCATCTAAATTTGATTCCTCTAGATAGAAAACGCGAGCAAGTTCTCCGGAAAACGTGATGTAATACTAAAGAAGACACAGGTACTACAACCAAAAAGTCAAAACCTGCTTATATGCCAGCAGATCCGGTCTTGTAAAGCTATCGCCAAAGAAGGAAGAATCCAGCCTACGGAAAATTGGGCCCCAACTGCCTCATCATATCTCAGTCGTCGCATCAGTAATTACGGAAACAACAGAGCAGGAAAATTTTACGATGCTTGGAATGCGGAGCATCTTAAACATTTTATCAAGAGAATTGTTTGTGTCTTAAATGGAGATTTACCAATTTTTAAGTTAACTATCTACCATTTATCAAGCATTATTCTTAAGATATCATTAAACAACTCGTAAGATATAGTAGCTGGGAAAATTACATGCAATAGAATGAGAAAGCTCATAGACATAAGGGAAGGAAAATTCTCTTATTCCAGTAATCGATTACATTTAGCTACGTCCATTAGGTGCCATCGACAAACTTGCAGTACTCGCAGCATAAGCACCCTCTCTAAAAAAAAAGGCCAAAAAGTGGAAAGTGGTGAGAAGAAGAAAAAGGATGGAAGAGTTTGTGCGGAAGAAGCAAAAAGGAGAATGAGAGGTGGGAAGAAAAGATGAAAGAAGGAGAAGGAGAAAAGAAGAAAGGAAGAGAAAGAAGAATGTAAATGAGAAGGCGACGCAGCCGCATCGGCCTCCTCCAACAGATTCCCTGTAGCACCTGAAAGAATAACATGACCCCAAAGGGGGAGAGATCAGGAAACACAACCCCACAGTGCATAGTCCAACGTAACCCAACTGTAATCTTCACAGTGGATCCCCACAAGACAACCAGATCGACGCTTTCCATCTCTCACTGTAGATTTCTGCACACCGTATAGTTAATATGGCAAGATAAATAGCAATGAAGTCGCTGCATTTTATAAGAAGGCCAAAGACCTAAAAAGTCAAATCGAACGTCTAAATTCCTCCATAACCCGCATTAAAGTCGCTCGTGACCTTTCCTCAAGAGAGCAACTGTAAGTCAAATGGTCGTGACGCAAGAAATACCTAACTTTTGACGGAGTTTATACTCCTTCGCAGATAGGTCACGCCATCACCGAGGGAGATGATCAACTCAGGCTGGCACGCCACTGGCCACGCTCGAGCCCGGGCCAGCCACCTGGCGGTTCGTTTCATCACGTCACGCCACTGCAGCGGACCACCAAAGTTACATCGTCATTCATTTGTCACAAGAAATACCTGGCAGTTCGTCGCCCGCATGTCACGCTACTGAGGAGCCGATCAGCTAGTTACATCGCCACCGGGGCCACGCTCTGAGGCCGAAGAACTCACTTTGACGAACGTTCATCTACCTTTACGTCACACTACCCGGGGAGTCAGACAACCAAAGGCTACATATCGCCACTCTCCACACGCGCCGCCCGGAGCCCAAGAAATTTCACTTGACGAAGTTCGTCTACTCTTCACAAAGTCACGCCACCACAGGAGTCGATCAACTCAGTTGCATCGCCACACCGGGCCAGCGGGCCGCTTCCGGAAACCAGCGCTAGGAACACCACTTTCGATTCAGTTCGTCTACCACACACGCGCGTCACGCTCATGAGGAGTCAGATCAACTCAGTTACACCGCCACTCTCTACCCGCTTCCAAAGAGAGCTTTTCAATACTTCACTAGAGTTCGTCTACTTCGCCAGATAGGTCAAGCCACTGAGGAGGCTTCCAATCCATGTTCAAAGGTTATATCACACTTGGCCATTAGCCATCAGCCCAGCAAGAGCTCTTCACTTTGAACGAGTGCCTGTTTATTACATACAGCCATGCGTACCAGTGAGCTCCGCTTCTAACTGTAAATCACCGACGGAGACAAGAATGTGATGGATCTAGCTCTTCCAACCATTTTACGATAAAGCTTATGTGCGCCTAGAGTCATTTCAACCTTCAGTAAATCAATCGACGGAGCACAAAGAATGCAGCCGACGAAAGTTTCTGACGATTCATACACGCACTTAGAGTTGCTTCGTCCCAAACAAAACGCCGATTGAGGCAACAGCCCCATTTGGCGTTAAGTTTCAACGATTCCACACAAGCCATGCAGCCTGTGAGCCACTTTAAATCTAGTAACCACCACTTCGAGTGCCGCAGCCTAGCATGGACGAGCTCAACGATTCTACACAGGCCATGCAGCTTAGGAGACATTTCCTGGCACTCAGCAAACCACACGGAGCACAAAGAACCGCATTGACGAAACTAATGATTCATACATGTGCCATGCAGCCTAGAGCCATTTCATCGCGAGGGTAACCGGGCCGACGAGGACAAGAATTGGCCATGGACGAGTCACCAACGATTCCACTCAAAGCGCAACCTAAAGAGTCATGTCAACTCCGTAAAATCGTCGAATGAGTACAGCCTTCCCCATTGACGAGTTTCATTGATTCTACTCAGCCAAAATTTAGAGTCATGTCAACTCAAATCGACCGACGAAGCACAAAAGAGGGCCTGGGATTGACGAGCCTCATATCATTCTACGCACCATGCAAACCCAGAGTCATTTCAACCTCAGTAACCGTCATGCCTCAGAACAACATCTCATCCCAAGCTCCACCCAACACGGTATGTAGACAAGAAGTCGATTCAAATTAAGAACTTTAAAAAGGGCACAAGTAGAGGAGACATAAACAGGTGCAAAACAGAGGTTCATCAAGGACAAGGCATATGCTGGGGCCTGTGCTCAAAGAACAAAAAAAAAAGCGAATAAAAGTTTCAAACATCTAAAAGTGAAGACGGCACAGTGAGATTTCACTAGGCACCTGCATGATAGCCAGACGGTGAATAAGGGAGGGCCCTCGCCATGCCTAACTTCAGATAATCAAGCAGAAGACCCTCATCCTCCTCGCCATCGCCAACGTAAAGAAGTCAAGGCCTAATAGCAAGAACCTTCTTCCGGGAAGGCGAGCCACCTAAACCCATTGATTAGAAGCTCACAAATTTCTCGCCTAATAAACTTCGTCTCACGAGCCACTAAAGTTATTTGCTGATGAAGATCCCTACATAACCCGCGACACTCCTCATTCAAAGGCTCCACCGAGTCGACTACCCGCGCGACCCGCGATCAGCCTTCAACAACGCCGCCTTATCACTTAAGATCATCTTTGATCGCACGCATTCTTCCTTAGACTCAAGCTCGCCTGGGACTGAGATCGTTTTCCAACCATCCTGTCTGGCACTGAAGCTGGTCCCTGCCTCCCAAATTTATCAAGTCAAGCCCCACGCAGCCTCAAATCACATATCCCGGGTCCTCCAAGCCTCTCGCTTCCCGCCGCTTCTCTCAGCCATTCCGGCCCGCCTTCCTACCTCACTGGCACGTAGTCGGCGGCAAGCCTTCAGTCCGACTTGAGCTCACGCCTTCTCAGCAATGCACATTGCTAGACCCGACCTCGCAGCCAAACATGGACGTGAGGAAGCAATGCCCTCGTCTTAGCCTGAAGCGCCAATGTAAGGATCATCTTTTTTACCTTTGGCCAAACCTTCAAATGAGGTGCTTCACCCGCACAGCATCCGTAACAGAATCAAGATCCCAACGAAGCTCAAACTCGTCTTTAAAAAACGTTTGAAACAAATATAGCTACACTCGAACTTCATTCGAGGCGACCTGAGAGATGACAGCCGCCCATCACCAGCAAGAACCGACCCTTGTGGAAGATCAGAATCCTGCAATGGACAGATCACGCCCCGCCTTATGAACGCATCAGCGCAAAGAATCCCGCCTCAACCCGGGTTCCGTGATTTTTCCTCCGCTCCTCCCTCCTTTCAGAAGGCGCTTTAACCTTCTCCGCCATGGTTCCAGGTCACGGCGATCGCTTAATGGCTGCCTCTTCACAATGGCGCCCACCCGAGGGACCTCCGTTTCTCTCGCTATTAGACCAGAATGGGATCGCGAGCTCAAACATAGATTTCAATCCGTCCTGCTCTGACGGTGATGCGAGAGGATTCGTGAAGTGATGGGAAGATGCCCCCGTAACTTTAATAACTGGCTAAAGCCAGCCTATCTTTCCTCGCCAGGAAAAGGGCTTTCGTGCTTTCCTACTGAAGCTTCGACAGCCCAAAAGTGTGCAATTTTGAACCCTAGTATATTAGATAGGTTTTGAGTGCCTTTGCGCATTAATCATCATTTATACCAAATTGGCAAACAGCCCTTAGTAACACTTATGCCATTTAGAGTATTTTTGGTCGCTGGCGCGCTACGCGACTCGCAGCCAACGCCGAAGGAACGATGAATCATGAAGTTTGAATTCAAGTCCTTCAAACATCAATCACCGCAAGAATCCATGAGAAAACCAGCGCAAAGTGAAGAACGCAGCTTGAAGACGTGGAGGCAATGCAAAGCAAAGATCAACAAAGTCGAATTGCCAAGTCTTCATGCACGCATTACAAAATTCGCAACCTTAGCTAAATTTTCAAGAACCTTAGCTTAAAAACACCAAATTTCAGACCACCCGGGCCATAGGCACCATTTTTGCAGCAAAACCCGATTTCATTTCACAACATTTTCGCGTAGTTTATTTAAATTACCGCCTTAATACAAACGCCATTTTAAATCTTACTTTCTGTTATTATAGCCTCACTTAGCGAAATCGATGCCTCACATGTTTTCAGAATTTAATGCAAACCGCTTCCAAAACTTAGGTATTATTAATGTCCAATAACTTAGCTAATTTCTATGTGTTTTTCGTGTATTTTGTACTCGGAGGTGTTTTCATATAAACCCCTCTCTCTTTTTGTAAGAAAGTGTGAACAATCTGAGGAGAACAATTGGAGCAACAATTCAGAGGAAAGGCTGATTTTTCAGAAGTTTTCATTTTGTAAATGCAAAGTCTTTTATTTTAGGTTTTATTTTTATTTCTTTTCTCTTCTTCTCTTTCTTCTCTTCCCTTTCTGGCTGTCAACACCCCTCTGAGGGATGACAACTCAAGAGATGTTTCGGCTGCTTCCTTTCTTTCAGCATATGCTTAGCCGGTGGTGTGGGCATACGACGTTGTCCTCTTGTATTGCAAGTTACGGCAAGGTATTTACGCTTTATTCTCAAAAACATAGTTATAATAACATGGGATGTTATTGATTCGGGCCAATACTCTCCATGCTTAGATATCGGGCGAGATGCACCGTTGTTCTTGGGATGGTCTTTACGAGCTCGAGATAATATTTACGTTAGGTTCTTCAAATTAGGTTAAGTAACATTTCATATTTTGGCCAACATCATGTTTAGATAAAGGCGGCTTCAAGAGAGATGCACCGTTGTTCTTGGGATGGCTTACGAAGTTCGAAACACGACGATAATTAATGTTAGGGTTTTAAAAAGGGGCCATAACTGCATGCTACCTGTATTGACTCAAATAGAGATGTTTCATGCAAGTGAGTTTGCTAGTTAGATAGATCCGGTTGCTACACCAGGTCAGATGTCATAAACGCGAGGATAAACCCGAGGACACTTGTTTGCCCTAACTTGCCGTTAGTGACCTAAAATCTTCAAAGTTAATTTTTCACCTTTAATTTCAGTTTTACGCTTCTCGCCAACTTCATTCTATACCTGTTGGTGAAACACAATTCCAAAGAGTCCAAATAGAAAGCCTTACCTTCATGCAAAATTCGATGCAAACCATTTCAGATGAAACCCATCCCCGTGGTTCGATCCTAGATCATCAGCACCGCAGTGAGTCGACCACCAAGAGAGGAACCAGGTGCATATAAATTTGTTGATTTCCAGCTCAGCCATCGCGGCACGCAGAATCTGTAACGGCGCCGCGTCGGGATGGTGCCAAACTAATAATGGAAAGAAGAGCATTGCGGATCCACATCACGCGAAGGCAACTTTAATTCCTTCGCGAACTCGCCGCAGAACCGCGTTTTTAAAGAACAGCGCGCACCGCACCCGCTTCGGCGCGATTCCGCCGCTTTTCATCTCGTGGTTTCATTACTATTGTTAGTTAATTTAATCTTGCAAGCTGTCGTTTTGTCGTCTCATAATCAGGTAACAACCGTATGCAACAAAGTGATGCAGAAGCACATACAGATCGGACAGATTAGCACAATCCCACCCAAATGCAAAGGGTTAGTGTGTGCACCAACTCATACCATGGATCCCCACCAGGAACAATGAGCTAACAAGGAACCCCGCAATCCAAATACATATATAGAAACCATGAGGGATCATGATCCAGTTTCCTAGAGTTAAGGCTCCCATCCTCGTATCATTCCTCTCCTTCACGACATGATGTGGTAGCAAAGGAGGGGCCACAGGCATTGCATACCCTACTTCCCACATACCATGGTATGGAAAATGAAAACAAACCATACACAATATCTTAGGATTTGAGAAGTTTGCACTACCTTCATGAAGGATGATGATATGGATCATTGCCAAAACATTTATCGACCCTTAAGGACAAGGCCAAGATATGGCTTAACTCATTGAGGCCTAGAACCATTAGAAATTGGCTGAGAGCTGCACACACTCTGAAAAGTTCTTCAAAGTGGCTCAAGACCAATAATTTGAAAAGACAAATCTACACTTTTGGTGTACTTCATGATGCAGAGGATTTACCAAAGGTTGGAAAGATTTACAGTTCATCAAAGGCATGCCCACATCAAGCGGGTTTGACACTTGGATGGTGAACCACTTCATGGTGGTATGTCCTCGCCATGAGGCAAATGAAACCATGTGGGGATTTTTAAGCAAACATCCGTTGAAGCCAAAGACTTTTAAATTACGCGGGCTGAAACTTCTATGTCGATGGGCCAATCCCCAGAGAATCGATGATGAGACCAACGCTACCAACCAAAGGTGGGATGTATGTAATCGTCAAGGCAAAGAGACGGAGCGACACATTGCCAAACTAGCTAGGAAGGGCTAGAGGAGCAGCAAGCAGTCTACGAGGTGCAAAGCGACTGAAAATCCTTCAAGATGTTCAATCTGCAAACATCAATCCCCAACGTGAGAATTACAACCGCACACTTTGGCGCAAAGGAAGATCAGATGCCGGACGTGCAAACATCAGAGACAACCAAGCCACAAGAACCAACGTCTATGTTATTTTATAGTCCAATCGAGGAATCACCCCAACCTCTCGCCGGGGAACCCAACCCCCAACTTATGTACCCCAAAACAAACTGCCGGGTTCCCCCTCATGAACAACCACTCACATCTTCTCCAGAGAGGCCATATTGAATCTATAAGGTGGTGGGCAAACTTTGTTGAGGTCAAAGTGATCACAGCAATCTACAAAGGATTGATCAGAAAGTACACCATCAAAAAGAGAATACGTGGTCGAGCACCAATCGAAAATTGACAACCTACAAGATTCAACATTCTGGGCCAAGATCAATAAGTTAAGTATAGAGGTAATACAAGAGAGGAGGTGCCCTTCACAAATGGGCCCAACCTGTAAGAATTCATATGAGGTCGACTTCACCCAAATAATCAATGGATGAGGTTAAGGCCAATAACCCCGAGAAGTGGAAAGAGGTTGACTCACCCTGGCGCAAACTCCGTCATAAACTGCAGGAGAAAGAAATCAGCCGTACATATTCTCAGTTATGATTCAATGAAATACGTATATACTACCTTTTCACAGCACAGAAGAAAAGGCAACTCAACAAGGTATTTTAGAAACGAAGGGCAAGTGAAGTTAACATACCTTTATCGAATTCCAGAATAAATAAAAGTCCTCGTTTATGCAAAAATTCTTTTTGTTATCTTTGCACAATCAAAGATAGTGATTGTGCATTGAGAAGAAAGTATTTTTAGGCCTTCCAGCTATTTGCCATGATCCAAAGCAAATATCCTATTAAATACAAAGATCCCGGATCTCCCAATTTCAAGACATTGTGGAATTCAGAAGTCATTGCTCGACGAGCCGCAAACCTAATGCCACGTTATTCCGCAGATAAGCAAGCATAAAGCCAGTGAACTGAATACCAACATCACATCGCCGGGTCATAGATCGAATGTTGAAGATCCTGTGTGTGGGATAGTTGAGGATGTCTCTTGTGAAATAGACACCCTAGTCGCCTGGGATTTTGTGTTCGATACTGTCATAATCTTAGTGAACCTAATCATGTACCACTATCTTTGGGAAGACCACACATCCAGCTGCAATAATAATTGAAGTTTATAATGGAGTCATGCAATTTACTTTAAAGAATTTAAGCTGAACATCTTTCAAACAGAAGGCAAGAGCTGCTAGAAACTCGAAAAGCCAATTTCTATAGTTGTTTCAATTGATCAATGTGCAGAAAACAGCACTCGAAATGCAAGGAGGATCAAACCATGATGAAGAAAGCAATTGGTCTTGCCAATAACACCAACAGCAAGCCAATTGCCTGCTAATTCACAATGAAACATTCACCGAGGCTGATACAACACTTGGCCACCCAACATCACTTGAGCCGCCTACCACTCGTATGGGCTGGAGAGATCATTCTCCTTGATCCCTCTTGAGTAATCTGAAAATGAATCGGGTTCCGTGTTTTCAAACCACTGCATTTCCACAATTTTAATTTTCTCGTTTTGCTATAAGTTAATTTTGAAAGTTTTAGCTATTTTTCAAAAAATTTTACTTAGTTTCTAGTAAAATAATTAGTATAGCCTAGTATGCAGAATAAATTCTTTAATGAAGGTGATATACAAAAATAAAATTTTTATAATAATAATTTTTATATATTCATTAATTAATTTAAAATTTTTTGAAATGTGGTGTACTAGTGTGAGCCAAATTCTGTAATAGCAAAATGGTGAAGACCTTCACTGTCAGTTGATGTTTATATAAACTCCGGAGGTCGGTTTAGAATGCCACTGCCATCTCTCCCTCCGCCATGCCTCCCCAGCCCCAACAAGCCTCCGAGTCCCCGTCCCGCCTCACTGATCACATCACTCACTGCCCTCGAGCTTCATTTCGGTTCTGATGGCGCCACACTATTGGCGCCTAATCCCCCATTCAGAGTTTCAGAGTCTCACCATCAGACTCCGACTCAGCTTCTTCAGTGGAGTGATCCTCCCGTATATGCAAGATGAGTCTGCCTCAGCCGGCATGCTTTAGTTTCGCACTTTTGGCCTTCACTCAGCCTCGCTGAAG
The DNA here is from genome assembly GCA_016808115.1 of Tetrastigma voinierianum. Classification (NCBI taxonomy): domain Eukaryota; kingdom Viridiplantae; phylum Streptophyta; class Magnoliopsida; order Vitales; family Vitaceae; genus Tetrastigma; species Tetrastigma voinierianum. The sequence continues at coordinate 60,638 of JAEQBH010003001.1, read as the reverse complement.
TCAGCACTTCCATACCACAGGAACAAGCACTGGGCCAATGCGGTCAGCCAGAGCCCCGCCCCATCTGATCATTCATCAGCCCCGATTTCCAGCGCCCAGTCCATTTTCGGGCCATGGGCCGTTGAGACCTGTCTGGGCCACGGTTTCAGATAGCTCAAGAGCTTCCAGAGAGCTCGTTCAGCACATTTTTACAGCTGTGAAGTGCCATTTTTCTCTCGTGAGCCGAAGCCTCCCAGAGTATTACTATATTCGAGTATGGTTCAGACTTCGGGTGGGTCCCGCTTTCGCCCTCGCGAGAGATTCAAAGACGTTTCCCTCGAGAGGTCTTCACGCCCGCCCCAACGCCTCCCGTAACACTACATCAATGTCCTGCAGGCGCACTGAGGAGCCTGATTTGGGATTTACGAGCCCACAACCCTGCCCCATCGCTCATACCACTGAGGAGAGTTAGGAGGGCCTGCCAAAGCAGGCTTCTCCGCACCGGCCCAGCGACACCTCCACCACCCTCACCATCTCTGGGCCATTTCAACTATGGAGGCGACTTCATCACCTTGCGGAGCGACTTCATCGCCTCAATTTGTCGCCGACATCGAGGGATTAGGAGGCCAACGTTAGTGGGCACCCCATTCGGGAATATCGACTCCAGCGAGTTTCATCGGGAGTCGATGCATGGCGTCGCGTCGAGACCCAGGATCAGGGTGTAAGTTGATCGAGGTATTCCTCTTTACCGCCATGACTCAGCGGCGGTTTATTGCGAGTGTGCTGCGGTTCTACCACTCCATGCCATCGAAGGAGCGAGGTCAGCTAGGGTGGTCACGGTATGAATGGCCGCCTGGTGTACTTTCGGACCAGCGGGTATTTGACATTGGGATTGCGCATACCGCCGCGCAACTCAGAGGGTTATAGAGCTTGGGCCCACCCACCGCACAGAGAGATGGTTCGAGCACTGGCCAGAGATGCTACGGTGGTCCCGAGTGTTTTCCATAGGGCGGCTCCGCTCAGGTCTTTGCTCATTGACCATCTTCTAAGTACCAGCTTGTTCCCTCTGCAGCATTGTAATGCGGAAGGAGGGAGCCATCACGGAGGTGCTTTCTGATCTCGGGGAGATTTTGGTTCCAGCCCCTGCAGGCCCAGTGATAGCCTCCTACATTACGGTTTAAAAGGAGAAGGTCATTCGGAAGGACTGACCGACGGAGAGCATCCTAACGTCACGGAGACTCCTCTGCTTGCTATGTTCTCAAGCGGATGGATTCCCGGAGGAGCCTAGGCTAGGATGAGGCTAGATGCCTACATGTAGTGTCGAGTGGAAGCTAGGGTTATGACTATGCCGATCTCATTCCATATCGACCGCGGGACCGGGAGGGGGTGCCGGTCGGAAGTGAGGACCACCCACGTAGATGATCTCACCTGCCCACAGGCAGGGTATAGGGGACTCCCATGTCGGATCGTTCACCTCCATCTCCTCCCGCGTACTACATCGGCGGCTACGAGTAGATGCTCGGGCCTTCCTTTTCGACACATCATTCAGATTGCATCGAGCTGGCTCGAGAGATAGGCGGGTGTGATGGATGCCATACGCTCACTTGCGGCTACGGGGCGCCGAGGATCGAGGAGGTTGGCCCGATTGCCATTCTATGCGACTCGGATTATGACCCATCTAGGTCTTCCTCATGTTCTGATTTCGGTGAGAGGGAGCCCGCCCGCGATGTAGCTTCATTGGATGTTACGGGTTGCGGCGTGTGATTTCGAGACCCACCACCGCCCGCAGCCCGGTGAGGTGGTTAGGTTTCTTTTCGATTTTTGTTTAGTTACCAGCTTTATCAACTGCCTGCTAATTTTGTTTAGGATTTATGTTTTAGCCATAGTAGGCAGTGATATTTTTGTGTTTAGCTTTGTATGCATGTACTAGCCATTTTGGCTATATAAAAACTATTCAGTTTATATACATAGACTTTTGTATATCATGTTTTGTGCCTTCGCTAAGTGTAAATCTTTTCTTTTCAATTGAACAATTGGATTGCTACAATTGGACAATTGAATTGCTTCAAATTGGACAATTGAATTGCTACAAACTGGATGATTGAATCATCATGTTTTCACTTCTATGCTAGAACAAATTCCATGCTTGAATTAAATTTTGGTCAGTCACAGTTCCAACATGCTCAACTTGGAAATTTCCCCCTTTATGCTAATTCACACACTGCACTCCAGATTATTTCGATAGGCTGTGAATTTGCATACCTCCTTTAAGCTTTGCAAGCTAGGCCTTAGAGTAATGTTGGCTACCTAAGATGAATTTTAGATTTACCCTACATTTGAAGACCAATGTTGTCTTCCAAAAAAGGAAAGAAAGAAAAGAAAAGAAAAAGCAAAAAAAAAAAAAAAAAAAAAAGAAAAGAAAAATAAAGTCGTGAAATTTTGCTGAAGCAGGAGCAGTCGAGGGTGTATGAAAGCCTTTGAGCAGTGCCTAGCCTTGGTGGTTGGAAGTCATCGATTTTGTGTTCGTTACATGGGTGGATGGAGGTAGAGTTTAGCGATTTGTAGGTGCTTGATTTTTCGAAGTCATTCGAATCAGGGGTGGAAACCTAGAGTTAGTGGTCATTGATCCTTTTGGCTTGATGCCTAAACCTTGATGGTTAAGTCATCGGTGGACCCAGTTACGGACTTTGGTGAACTCGAATTTTAAGCATTGCATCCTACATTATAATTGAAAAAGAAAGAAAAGTGTAACTAGCCCTATCTAGGTTGTTCAACAACTTAAGGCCATGTCAGTGCTAGGTTGGGGGGAGGGAACAAATTTTGCAGTTTATTAGCTTAGTCTGGATTCCAAAAAGACCAATTAGACTTAGGTGGAAATCCAAGTTGAGAATCATGGAACCAACATTGACATAGAATTGTTCTCATATGGATTTGGTTCTTTCATATCAGTTTTCAAATTTGATATCAATTGTTCAGTTTAAAGTATTGTGTATAAGTACATCAACCTTTTTTGAATCATAATCTTTCTGAAAATCACCACATGCATCTCCTTTTTATTTTGCATTGCTAAGGGGACTATAGCGTTTTGGTTGGGGGTGTGATTAGTGCCCCGAAAAGTGCAATTTTGAACCACATATTAAGATAGGTTTGAGTGCTTTTTGCGCATTAATCATGTCATTTATACCAATTAAGTGTTCTATTCTTCTTAGTAACACTTATGCCATTTAGAGTATTTTGCCGTACATTTTGCGGGCTTTTGCGCACTTTTGGAGTTGATGTCGAGATGAATGATGAATCATGAAGTTTGAATTCAAGTCTCGGCCATGTCGGCCCGAATCAATGGAAAACCAAGGCAAAGTGAAGAAAGAAATTCAGCATACCGGTTGAGAGAGGCAGAGAGGAGGCAATGCGATGAAGGATCAAATCAGCTAGATTTTAGCTAAGCTTCACTGAAAATTTTCGCTAGGATGCGAAAATTTCGCAACCTTAGCGAAATTTTCACTGTGTAAGCGAAAACACCAAATTTAAGCTAGACTACCTCGGTTCGCTAGGCACCATTTTTAGCGAAAAACTGGTTCGCTACTCACAACATTTTCGTAGCTTAGCGAAATTTAAGCTAGCTAATGAGTGTACGGCCTTAAGCGAATTTTCCATTACCCATTGGGCACATTGATTTCGCTAGTTAGCGAGATTCGCAAGCTTCTGGCGAAAATTGATGCCACAAATCATGCTTTTGTAATTAATGACATCTACAAACTTGGTGTATTACTTAATTGTCAATAACTTAGCCAATTTCTGAGTTTTGGTATTTCATACCTTGAGGAGGCCCTATATAAGCCCCTCTTGTTTGTAAGAAAGTGTGAACAATGCGGGGAGAACGATTGAATGACAATCTGTGGAGAAGAAGGATTTTGCTTAGTTTTATTTTTGTAGTAAGTCTTTTATTTTAGGTTTGCTTTTATTTCTTTTCTCTCTTCTCTCTCTTCTTTCTCTCCTTTCTCGGTACTTGAACACCCTCTTGAGGATGACAACTCAAGGGATGCTTGCTAAACCTCCTTTCTTTGAAGAGGAAGGAAGCTAGCTTGGTGGTGGGGCATATGCATGTTGTCCTCTTGTATTAAAAGCTACGGGTAGTGTATTTATGGCCCTTATTCTCAAAACATAGTTGCATAACATGGGATGTTATTGATTTGGCCAATACTCTCCATGCTTTAGGATGCAGTGCTCGGGTGAGAGATGCACTGTTGTTCTTTAGATGGTCTTTACGAGCCTCTGAGATAATATTTACATGTTAGGGTTCTTCAAATTAGGGTTAAGTAACATTTCCAGTTATTATTTTGGCCAATACTCTCCATGCTTTAGGATCACACGTTCTTTCCGAGGTGAGAGATCTGCATTGTTCTTTAGATGGTCTTTCTGACCTGCGAAATGATAATTTAATGTTAGGGTTTAAAAGGGGCCGTAAGCGCATGCTACTGTATTGACTCAAATAGAAGATGTTTCATGGGTGAGGTTTGCTAGTTAAATATAGATTCGGTTATGCCATGGACTATAGGTTGCATGTCATAACCTTGAGGATAAAACCAGAGACCTTGTTTGCCACTAACTTGCCAAGTTAGTGACCCTAAATCTTCAAAAGTTAACTTTTTCACCTTTTAATTTCGATTTTACGAGTTTCTCGATTTTCAACTTCATTTCCCCCTTTGTTTTGAAACACAATTCCAAAGAGTCCAAATAAAGCCTTACCTTCATGCACTGATGCAAACCATTTTTAGGATAAGCCCATGCAGGTGTTCGATCCTAGACCCAGCTATCTTTGCGAGTAGCTTGACTACGGCGGTAGTAGGAAGACTTAGGTGTATATAGATTTTGTTGATTTTAGCTCAGCCCTCTTTGTGGCACGAATCGACAGTGACACCATCTCCAGGCGGGCCACGGTTCCCCTAGGGTTTAGCGCGGAGGGCCCACGGGGGGAGACATGGTGGAAGGAGGTGAGGCCTCGGAGCCGGCGAGATCGAGTGAACGCAGGCTCGATGGGCGGGAACATAGGCTTAGTCATTTCTAGTGGGACGAGAAGGACACTCGTGCATGCGCTATGGCGTTATCTTCCAGCGTGAGATCAATTGAACTTTTGAGAAGCATGTATCACGATCTGAGAATCGGAGATACCCGGTGACCACACAGTTATAATAAAAAGCGAGCGAGCGGCTCCACGAAGATTCTAGGGGGTAGTCTAAACTATAGGAGCGCTGGAGTGTAAGTCCTTGTCGGAGGATCATACTCCCAGTGCGACCGCTAGCAGTAGGCGTCCCTTCCACAGCCTATGGGAGGGAAGATCGAAATCACGGAGGAGGCGCTAAGACGCTAGAAAAATAGAAAGCCCTCGGATCCTTCTCCTTGGGGCTAAAAAGGTAAAAGCTCTGCGAGCTATCTTTGGGGACAGACTGTCCTAAAAACCCGGTGAACTACTTAAAATCTGCCCGACCATTGGGCGCGAGTTGGCGGGACACACATTGAAATCTTTGCAGGCCTTTTATATGAAGGGATGCGGAGAGCCAGGCGGATTATCGAAGGCCGCCGAGAAGAAACCTTACACCATCTTAGGCACGAGAGACCACGGGGGACCACACGAGGCATGAGGGCGATGCGTCTAGCAAGATGGCCTGTGTGAAGGACCGAGCCTTGGGTCCCACGGTTAAAGCATCTTGAGCAGGCGGATCTCGAATATTCAGGCCCGGGGTATTTAATCAGGTTCACTTTCCGCGCCTTGTCGAGGGAAGAGGCACCTCGGGGCATCTCGAGAGTTCAACTCCCAGGCCAAGCGATTGGGAGACCACGACAGTCGTCTAGAACCAGCAATAGTCGAAGAATCATAAATCGATCGTAGAGAAGAGCGACCAGGACCCATGATGAAAGTGGATAAGTGAAACAAGTTAGCGACCCGAACTCACTTTCGTCTTATGGCGAGGAAAGAAATCAGAAAACAAAGGCCTTGGTGGACCCGAATCTGACGGAAAAGATTATCTCAAGAAAGACAACGAGAGAAAGACTGCGCGCAAGGCTCGAGACGGAAGACTAAGAGAGAAGGAAATTAGAACTAGCTAAAGGCAAAGAAAGGTCCCGAGACGGTGGCACACAAGACGAGAGGATGTCGCGAAAGAAGCAGGCGAAAGGAATAGAAGAAATGGCGTGGAAACCGAAGAGTCATCATTATCACAAGACAAATGGCGGCGACCAAGCCCTAGCTAATCGTACGGCGGATACGTGGAAGTTGCACCCGAAGCGATACACGTTGACCACTGCCGCGTAGCGTACCTGAGAGTGGGAGAGAAAGCGATAGGGTTCGAAAATAAGGCTCCACGAGGCCCACCTACCATGAAAGAGGCCAGCCCAGCAGGAAACATTGAGGCCGTCATTGAACCCTAAGGGAGAGACATGCCCATCGGAGCATTTAGGCCTTTATGCGCTAACATTCAAGCCCACTGGTGCCATCCACGAATAAGGGCCCAACTTGGAGTTGCTCCCAGACGATTACTGGAAGTCTCCCACAGGTACAGAAAATAGAATAGTCCCTAATATATTATTCATAAGTCAATGGAAATCTCACCAATAAGGAAGAAAGACAATAGATCGACATCGTCGGATCCCTGATAAGGAAGGAAGATTATCCCCAAAATAAAGCGCTCTTTCTATATCCATTACCAAATCGGAATGTCAGTAATAACGAAATACCCCGTCAGTAGGAACAAATCCTAATCACCATCAAGCTGGTTGAGCATTTATAGCAATGAAATATCTGCTGCCAGTTTCGGACTTGTTTAGGGTATATTATAAATAAATATATAGATTTTTGGAAATAAGTGAGAGACCAGGAATCAATATTAGAGACAAGGAGTAAAGTGGTCAGACTCCGCCTTGAGGACCCAAGGGTAATAAAGCCAAAGATAATATGCCAAAAGCTAGAATTTAGAAGAAGTTATGGGATTCAAGGCAAATAGAGAAAAGATGGAATAGAAATAGAGAAATGGGGGGACGAATCGTTATAGAAAACCAAAGCAAAAATGGATTTTACTTGGCCAAACATGGCCTTGGCAAAACATGGGATTTAAGACCCAAAATTGGTCTCATTTTGGGAGAACAAAGCGTAGGAGAGAAGAGAGAAAGAGAGAAGAAGAAGAAGGAAGAAGAAAGAAGAAGAAGAAGTTGAAGCAAGGTTAAAAAGGAGTATGGAACTACAAAATTTGAGTATAGTCCTTTGGGGTTTTGCATGATTATTATCTTCACCCAAACCTAGGGAGTTTTGGGGTTTCATCTTAACTAAAAATTATGGAAAGTAAAATTAGATGCATTTATATGGCGCAGATGGGGATAGAATCCTTCATTTTTAGGTTTGGATTCATGGTTAAATTAGTAAATGATTGAGTTTAGAGCAGACCTAATTAACCTTTATGATTGGGTTGTGCTGTAGGTCATAACCCATATTAGAGCGGGTTTGAGAGTAATTCTGATGGATTTTTAGAATAAGATAAGTAATGAAGAGAGGTGCTGAGTAGAAAGTTTCTAAGAGATATATGGAATGGTTTTGATGTGTGTTTGAAGTATGAAGAGTTGATTAGGTATCAAAATATGGAAAAATGGGTGAAAAACACATTACAGGGCAATTTTCGGTGACATGTACCGGTACACCTGAACTTTGTCTCAGAGTACACTTTACAAATTACAGTCATTTTAGCGAGGTATGCTGGGTACATGTTAGACGTGTCTTAGGTACACCTTATTCTACTTTTCAATTTCGACGTTTTTCGTATTTTAGCCATGCTTCCTCATTTCTTATCAAGTTTGGAGTTATTCAAGTGGCCAATTAAAATAGACTTCAAAAGAGAATCAAACATAAATAAATAGACATCGTAAATTCTGACTAGTAGCCCCGAATTGGCTCGAAGTGGGGCGTATTGGGTGTCAAATTTATCAGTTTAGGAACATAGAGTAGTCGGGTGTCTAGAGGACGTAACTTGAGTTTCGGTGCTCCGAATTGGGTGATTCCAGTTGGAATAGAACCCTTAGCACCTTAGCTTTAAAAGAGTACAAAGATACAGTGTCAAACATGAAGTTAGAATCCCAGAAAAATGAGTAATGCAAACTGTCCCTAATGTATTATTAAATTGACTAGTTGGCATGAAAATGTATACACGCTTTATTTTGGATGATCCGATTGGATTGATTCCAATTTCTAAAGTAAAATATATTCATTGAGGATAGAATATGAATAAGTATACATGAATGAGTATCATTGAATGAATATGAATAAGTATACATAGATAATTATACGTGAATGAGTATAAGTAAATGAATTTATGAATAGTATACATGAATCGAGTATAAATTATGAATGGATCATATGGAAATGAGCACATGATTGAATATAAATTAGTATATGAATGAGTATCATTGAATGAATATATGAATACAAAGCCTACATGAATAAGTACAAGTAAATGAACACATGAATGAGTGCACATAGAATAGTACATATTGAATGGATATATGAAAACTTTTTGGTTAAATAATGTAAATTGTGCCGCTAGATGATATCCATCAGTGGCATGCCGGCGACACCGCGTGTTGATATAAGCCAGCCGGGCCCGCGATGACGCCGCGATACGATATCCGCCGGATGATATATGACCGACGTGATTGATATAGCCAAAATTATCACATGAGATGATATGCGATTGACCTATCACGAAAGAACGAATCTTGTGATATCGATGGCTCGCGATCGTTGAAAAACCAAAATCGATATGAATGATGGCAGGGCGAAGGATTCATCGCGAATCAATCCGTAGTATGAAATCTGAAGTGGATCGTGAAATCGAATCGCGTGCCGGCGAGATGAAGTGATAATATCGAAGGCGAAGGATTATTCGGCGAGTCAATCCGGTAAATATAGTAGGGCCGTCGCTGAAAGATGACGCTGGCGGGATGTTTACCTAATGGCGTAAATGCGAAACGCGCCAAAATGTCGCCGCCGGCGGCGGTACGATCGGCATCCGTCACGATGGCGTATGACATTGAAGAAATGTCCCACTTGGCGGGATGCACCAATCGGCATCCGTCTTGATGGCGTATGGCATTTAATTGATACCACGTGTCGGGATGCACCAAACAACATCCGTCATGATGGGAGACCGAATAAGTAATACCACGTGTCGGGATGCACCAAACAGCATCCGTCATGATGGGAGATTGAGCCCAAGGCAAAGTGATACGTGTGGGATGCCATCAGCGGCATCAGTCATGATGGGAGATTAGGCAGAATAATTGATACCACGTGTCGAGGATGTAAGCGACATCGTCATGATGGGGTGAGACGGATCGGTGATACCACGTGTCGGGATGTACCCAACGACATCCGTCATGATGGGGAGATTGACGAATAATTGATACATGTCGGGGTGCACCAAAGCGGCGCTCGAGTCATGATGGGAGACGAATAAGTAATACCACGTGTCGGGATCGCCAAAGCGACATCAGGCATGATGGGAGGCAGAATAAGTGATACCACGTGTCGGGATGCATAAGCGACATCCGTCATGATGAGAGACCCAGATTGTAAAATGTGTAGGCACATTCTGAGATGATAATAAAGTAGGGATTCATTTAACGGAATCAGTCGAGAAATGTGAATTGAATAGTCAAAGTGAAATAACCAACATTGACGAGTGTAAATGGGATTTTTATGTATATGCTTAAATCTCATAAACTGAATTGTGAATTGAATTATTGCATTGAAAATGCATGTTGTGATATGATAAATGATGTGAAAATGAATAGCATGAGTTTATGTGGATATAAAGGCATTAATTTAGTACATTTTGATAATTGTAAATAATTATGGGCTTGCCCAAAATGAAATGTTTCCACGTAATTAAAAGGACTATAATGGAATAAATCAAACTAAAATGTTTTGAAGATAATTGAAAATGTCGAGATGTAGGGCTTCGGTTCGGATCAGCCTTCGGTCAGTCGGGAGTTCGGTCGCGACACTTTAACGAAATTTAATAACACAAACAAAATGTTTTGAGAAGATAATTAATGCCGGAGTAAACCGGGCTCCGGCGGAATCCGCAATCGGGTGATCGGGGATTCGAATTCAGCGACACTTTGAAAATGAAATTTAAATGGAATGATAACTAAATGAATTAAGGCGGTGTAATGGAGTCTAAATTTGATCTTGTATACATTTGATATGACTTTGATATGTTCAGGTTGTCATTGTATAGGTATAAGTTGTTTGATTTATGATCGACATGCCATCACGTATAGAAGAGATGGCTGATGAAACTTATGCGTGACATGACACATGGAAGTAATACGAATAAGATAATGATATGGAATGCGAAAGGATAAAATCACCATGTATAATATGAGATGAGTTAGAAGTCACATAAGAATAGGCTTAGTGGCATAGGAAAAGTAAATGTAAAAGATTGTAGCGGTGATTATTGTTTATTGGTCGTTGCATGCATATGTTCCACTAAGGCGTAAAGAGCTTAGCACTTAGTGTGTCAGGTGTGAGTCTTGAAAGAGGAGATAAAGAGGGCTGGGACATTCCACATGTTGATGCGGGCCATCTCGAGAGATAAGGTGCTTACACTATTCCACGATCTCTGATGATTTGTATTAGATATGTATATGTATAAGTGTTTGTATAGAGTAAATGGGACTTAGTATATGTGTATAAGTTTTGATGGACACCACTCCGGTGGTAGTTCTTTTGTATATGTAAATGATTTTTGGTTATTACAAAAATTGTTGTTTGTATACAGGAGTATAAGTTCGGCTACGAAAAAAAAAAAAAAAAAAAAATATATATATATATATATATATATATATATATATCTATATATATATATATATATATATATATATATATACCTATATATATATATATATATATAATAATAAAGTAAAGTCCCGATACATGGTTTTACTTACCCCGAAACCGGTTCGAGATGCAATCGAATTCGGACTAGGAATTCGGGATGTGACATAAACATACTATAATTACAAGGCCACCCATCGGTGAAAGTACGCCAAAAACGCGTACGCCCGATACTGGCGGTCTAGGCGGTCTAAGCGGTCTCTCTTCTCTGAAAGCGGCAGAGCGCCAGGGCGGTACGGGGCGAAGCCCTCGCCAACCCCCTTTCATTCTTGTTTTTGCAGAGGAGTGATACCTTCAAACCCGTCGCAAACCAGCCTTGCAGCGATCCTACTTCAGTCCGGGCGATCCAGCATCCCATTGCCCAGCCCACCAGTAGCCTTGGTCCGGCCCAACGAAGCCCACATGCTCCAGCCCAGTTCCGGTTGAAAAAAGCATCATCAAATATTAAACTTGACTATAGGGTCTAAAAAAATGGATACATCTTAGTATTGAGATCTGAGTCATAGGTTCATGTTCTTTGTTTGTCGGGTCACATATTACGGTTTTTCATAAAGATCAGATGCTTCTCTACCAGTAAAGTGCACCATGCCTCACTTAAGGTTTCTTGCTGTCACAGTCAGTTCTTGATTTTGGGTATGAAATCTCTAATTTTGCGATATGGACTTTTTCAAACAGCTATGAAATGCTTAGAAACCTTGCTGGAAGAGTTTAGGGTGTTTTGGAGCAGCTTCGTATCCTTTTGAAATCGTATGAGATTAAGGGCATGTTTGATTCATGTTTTTTGAATCACTACTGCACATATATTTTTGTTGTGATCCTTGCCATGGTTCTATATTTCATAAATATTTTATGCCACATTGTTGGATATATAGTCATCCTATAGTTATCGTCCCATTTTATGGTAATATTTATATCACATCCAATGTGGTTGATGTGTCCACATTGGATAAGTTGCAAAGTGAGCTAATTGTGACTTTGTGCTTGCTTGATCATATGTCTAACTTTGTCTTTAAAATTTTTTTAGGTCTAATGGTAGTTAACGTTTGTTTCATAACTAAAATATGCACTCTTGGTCAGCAGTGAACAAATAGACAAATGGCGGTTGTAAACATTAGAGTATTTGTATAGCTAATCCCTCCAAACAATGAAATAATTTTGGCTCAAAAAGTTTTTTTTTTAATTAAAATTTTAAAAATATTTTTAAAAGTTTGAAAAATCACTTATAATATTGTTTTTTTTAGAAAAATGCTATATTTGATAGTATTTTTATTGGAAATGTTTTTTGTTGAGAGTATTTTTAGAAGAATTAATCACTTATAAAGTCTCGTTGATCGTTTGATGAGTTGTGATTGCGACTAGTGTTTTGTTTATAAATTGAAAAGGGTCAACTACCAGAGTTGAACATGATCGAGACAATCGATGGTTGGACCAGTCCCATTTTATTTTATTTATTTTAATCTTTCTATATCTTCATTACTAATTGAAAAATACAATTATCATCCAACCTTATATCGAGTAAGATCAACTAGCATTGTTACCTTTTTATACATATCTTAATAGAGAGCATATTAAATGGTTGAAATTGGATAATCATCTTCAAGCTAAAAAACAAAAGTGGCTCCAAGAAGAGCACATGCGAACAATGATTCATTTCTTACTAATGCATATAAAATTTAAACAAGCAATTGCAGAAAAAGTTAAGTGATGCCGACTTAGTGAGCAATTTGTTTTTGTCAATCAAACTTTGGTCTCTAAAGCTAGAATGGGTGATACAACAAAAGAAAATCGATCAACATTGATTGCAAATCGTCTCATGTTGGAAAAACATGTTGACTATGTTTTTATTCCATATAATCCCAAGTAAGTTATGGAAACCATAAAATTTATTTTTGTGTTGAATAGTTTAGTTTATACAAAATATAAAAATAACATTTAATGTACTATTATAGCTTTCAATAGGTCTTGGTGGTATTAGATATGAGGAAAATGATTGCACATTACCTTGATCCAATGCAAAATCAACCATGTGATGATCTTAAGGATATTGTGAACATGTAAGTGTCTTTATTTTCGTACTTGAATATACTATATAGTATTTAAAACATTGATGAGTATACTTTATACTCATGTTATCCCCTATGTTTTACTTATATTTTTATTAGTTTTATTATATGAATAAGTGATCTAATGCTCTAAATGTTCAATTTTGTGATTAGGTCAACCATGAGGCAATATGGAGCAAAAACAAATAGATAAAGCCTAAAAATCAGCAAACTACACATACAGTAGCAGCTATTGTTTTTTGATGTTTTCAGCTGCAAGATGATCCCAAATCACTACAATTTTATATGGATGGATATGAGACTTCCAAGGCTTTCTAAAGAGACCTTATGCACTCAATTTGGACTTCAAATGGTTAGGTTATGACACTTCGCAGTTTAAGGAAAAAGAGAAGAGAGCTCAAAAGTGGCCAATTAGAGCATTTTGTACATTCAGTCTTTAAAATCATTTACAAAGTGTTTTTCCTGGCCATATCAAGATTCTACACTTCAAGATCTTTCGAACGGTACCAAGAACACCCAAATCGAAGTTCGGATGACAAAATTATGTCCTTATGATGTTGGTGCAAAACTAAGGGAGCTGCAGAAACCTTGTGACGTTGCAAAGAGTGCAGAAATAGAGGAGCCCAATGTTGCGACGTTGTCAAATGACGTTGCGACGTTCGGGGTTGGTTTTCGGTAGATTTTTAGCCCATTTTGAGCCAATAATTGAGGGTTTTAAAGCTCAAATCCTAGAAATACAAGGTGGAGACTTTTTCCACACTTTGGGGACCAAAGAGGAGGTTCGAAGCTGTTTTTGAAGATTTGGGAGAAGATCATGAGATTTGTGGAAGAAAATCCGAGAATCATCATCATTTTGATCATTAGAGTTTCTTCTTTCTCTTTTATCATGTTTTATCCTAAGTTTATGATGCATCAAACCTCTATCATGCTTTAAATTCGTAGATCTAGGGTTTTGGTTGTATTTTGGATATGGATCTTATATCTAATGGTTGATTTTCCTATTTCTATTGTCTTTTTGTGATTGTATATCTATTAATTCATGCTTTGTTGCTATTTACATATTGATTTATAGCTAATCTCAATATGGATAGTGGTTTCTCATGAGATCTGAGAAGTGAGTGAGACATTAGACATAGATGAATTAATCTAATTAATTGGATAATATAGAAATTAGCAATAATTAGGAAGCTTAGTGGTTCTTTGATCCTAATGCATCTTTAACACTTGGGGTTGAGCTAAAAAGCAAGAAACTTAGTATTAAATGGTAGGTTATTTGACCTTGTCATAGATAATAATCGTCTTAGATAGCATTTTCATGAGACAATAGAGTGGAATATTGATATAGATATAATTGAAATGTCGATTTGTACCAAATACCCTATAATTATATTATCTCTTAGTATTCCTTAGTTGTACATCTCAATTGTTAGATAGAAATTTCATTAGTTTAGTTTACATTCAGTTTTATTATCACAATTGTTAGTTTTGATATTCGAGAAGTATTCTAATTTTGGTACTTAGCATCCTCATTTTCCCTGTGGATCGATCTCTGTACATTTCATACACTGTATTACTTGACAAGCGTATACTTGCACAGAATAGACGCTCATTACATATTTTATCACATATTCTTAATACACATCACAAAATACGCTTATCAAACATTAATATTTTTCATGTAGGGCACTACGAATTCATCCATTAGAGAAACAAAAATCATCAAAAAGAGAGCCAACATGGATAAAAGTTGTGGTAATCTATTTATTTAGATAAACACTTAGATTAACCCATAAATTTTGCATATATTTTTTTCACTTAGATGATAATGAGGTGTTAATTGTTTTGAAACTCATTCGTACCTATAGTGCTCCAAGAATAAATGGTAGTGTAAGTGTGGCTATATGTGATAGGATATATGAATAATTTTCTCACCATCGTTAATGTTGTTATTATTGTTTATGTTGTTACATGAATAAATTGTTATAATTGTATAAAAGTTGCTATTTATTATTGTTAAAGAAAACGTTGTTGCAAGAAAATGTTATTTTTTTTATTAAGAGATGATAAGGAACTTTTTTTACTTAAGGCTAATTATATAAAATGTAATATAAAAAAAGAGGATGAATTTTAGAAAGATTGTTAATTTTCAATTTATTCATTTTATTTCTTGTAATATATGCAGGTGAAATATTCCACGGTTAAGAGTGAACCTACAATCACCAAATATAGTTGTCTTACTTTTTATTTTTTTTTTTTACTTGTAATCTTACTTTTATTAAGGAATTTACATACCTTTTTTTTTTTTACTATGTGTATATTTATTCTTTTATTGGAGTTAAAAAATATATATTTATTGGGAAAATTACTAGCAAAGTTATTCAATTTCTTTTCAAATATATAATTATTAAATATTTAGTTATACATTTAAAATTAGTAGAAGTAAATTATTTTGAATTAAATATGAAAAGTGATATGAAAATTTTATATAGCAGACGATACAAATATAATTTCCATATTATTAAACACATAAGTTATTACTTATTAGATGTAAATATAAACAAATATTTTTTTATATTTCTTGACACTTTTGTAAGTGTCATCATAAATCATATAAACAATGACGCTTTTTTGAAGTGTTAATATAGTATATCAAACAACCATCTAAAAATGTCATTGATAGTGAATAAGGCTAAAATTAGTTGAAGATGACATTTTTAAAAGTGTCATGGTTGCTCTTATCATTTCTTAACAAGGTCATATATGACACATTTAGAAAGTGTCATGTTATACATTTTTTAACCATGAAAAAGCGTCATTATTGCCTATTTTTCTTATAATGTGCTAATAAGGTATAACTCTATGGTGAAGGGTTAACCTTGAATACATGAAGAGGAGGACCACGTTTAAACTTTCATGGGGACAAATTTATACTTATTAAAGTAAAATAAAAATATACTTTGTATTTAATAATACTATAAGCAATACTTATTTTCCTCCCAATTTATTATAACAATTTAGAAAATATTTCTCATCTTTATAGAGAGGAAATTTTAAGAATATGCTATTTTCCGATTTCCATTTTCCAGACGTTAAAAAAAAATTTTGAAAAATAAAAAAAATAAAACTTAAATCTAAATTTTAGTTTTTATTTAAAAATAAAAATAAATCTCTAAATCGTTGCCACTAAACCTCAATAAGTTTAAAACCCTAGGCATGCATAGGAATGAGAGGGACCAATGTTTGAAATTGAGAACAAATTACTAAAATGTTATATTTTAAGTGAATAGT
Organism: Tetrastigma voinierianum; assembly: GCA_016808115.1. Lineage (NCBI taxonomy): Eukaryota > Viridiplantae > Streptophyta > Magnoliopsida > Vitales > Vitaceae > Tetrastigma > Tetrastigma voinierianum. The sequence continues at coordinate 44,363 of JAEQBH010003001.1, read as the reverse complement.
TGTAAAAAAAAATGAATGAGTTTAACGGTTTTTATTTTTAAAATTTAATATTAAATGCAATTTACGTTCACACTTTAAATTTTTTTTTTACTTTTTTTTCTTACTACTTATTTTTAGATATTGAGTAAATAAATAAAAAAACTAAATTTTTTATTTTACTAAAAATAACTTTTGATATAATAGAATACAATCTCAACATTACCCTCTATCCATCAATAAATAATGTAACATAATGCTATTAAATTATATTTAGAGTTAAATTTGGAAATTAAATTAAGTTTTACTTAGATTTAAGTTATAAAATGAAGGAAAAAACCTTTAATCCAATAAAAATTACTAGTATTGTCAATTTAAGAAATTTATACCTTTTTTATAAGAGTGGTTTAATAAAAAGAATTTTTGTAAACTAAATTTCATAAATCTAATCCTTTTCAAAATTTGACTTGATTTTGGATTTTTATTTCTTCGCAAAAATAACTTTCTTTTTCAAATACGTGTAAATACCTTAAAATGACAAAAGGTATTTCTATCCATGATTGAGTAATTTTCAAGAAAAATATGAAGAAAGTTAAATTACAAATTTTTATTTATTTGGGGTTTTTAATCGAAATATTTCTTTTAATGAACTTCATTTTATATAATCGCATTACGTGTTTGGGTTGAGTCTGATCGTATTTATGTCAATTTATATTGACTACATGCTTTTATTTAATAAATAAGTTATATTCGTGTCAATTCATATAAAACAAAATTGACATGTTTAATTATTATATTAATTAATATTTAATCAAATTAATTATTTTAATAGATTATTTGTATTAAGTATTGATAGGTTAATTATAATTCCATCAATGCTTTAAATAATTAAATTAATAAACGAATTATATGTGTTATTATGTGTTATCTAATTATTAATTAGATTATATTTAAATTTGTTATTTTTTATCCAAATATTATTCATATAGTGTTAGGATTGACAAATATAATATAATAAGTTAGGGTTGACAGATATAATATAATAACTATTATTGATACGATTCAAGTACGAGCCATGGACATGAATTACCATCCGTACCATGTTGTCGCCTTGTCAGGGCTTTCGAAAGTTGAGTCAAGCTTCGGAAGGGCGGAAATTTTCATGCATGTGTTTATAGAAGTAAATATTATGTTAAATGAAAAAGGGGAAATTGAAGAGTTACAGGCGTTGGAAGAGATGACACGGATTTTTAATTGTAAGATTAATTCAGAACCGAAAAGAAAATCGTTTCCAATCGGTTCCCACCTTTCATCGCAGTGGCCATCTGTCATTTGGCAGGAAAATTAAATGCTTTTCCCACTGAGATTTTGATCAGGTGCTCTAAAAACGACACGGTCCCCACCTTAATAATTTCCGAATTGCTGTCCAGTGGATTAACCTCCCCGGCGTTTAAATACCCAACACCCACGCTTTCTTTTCACTCCCCAGGGACAATCCACGAAAAGCTTTTTCATCTATCCTATGTTGCAGAACTCAGCCCAACCCAACTGAACCGAATTCAGATTTTCTAGGTAAATCTGCCTGAGTTGTTTTCTTTCTATTCTTGTTCTGAATCTTGTTTTTTCTTTTCTGGGTTTCATTTGAATTTTGATGTTCGGATGTACCGTTTTCCCTGCAGTTTTTTGGGTTTGTTTCACAGGAATTTTTATTTATTTTTCTTTTTCTGTGATTTGTTTTGTCACTTGGTTGGAAATTGAGGTTGCTTGGAATCAGCTGGTTGGAGACTCTGGCTTTTCTTATGATGTTCTTTTTCTTTTCTTTCCGGGAAAATTACAAGCTCCCTTCCGGGTTTCATGGAAATTTTGGTGGAAATAATTGTTGCTTAGGTACTTGTTGATCTTAATGCATCCTGTCATGCAATTAGATCTGATCTCCTTTCATACAAGTTTTAGGAGAATGATCGAACTTTTGGCTCGATTATGTTCTGTTTTTTCTTCTCTTCTTAGTTTCAAAGATGCTGATTCGTACTCCATGGATAAGTTGTTTTTTCTTTTAGTTTTTAAATGCAGGCTTTTTTAATCTACTTGCTTTTTGTTGGGCTCCATGCTTTTGGAAGGAAATTATTTTTCAGGAAAAATTTGGAAATTACTGTCTTTTGAGGTATCATTTCACTAAGATTGGAAAACGCTTATCATGGTTTTTTTAACTAGTCTTTCTGAAAAAAGTCATTCCACCCCAAATCCTTTTTTTTTTTCTTTTTTTAATTTTGAAATCTGCTTAGTCTCCATGGAAGAAAGAACAGAAAGAACAGAGGAAAAGAAAAAAAGAAAAGAAAAGAAAACAATCTGTGCTTTTGATTTAGTGCACAGAATGATTTAGTAGTAAAATGAAAGCATCCGTTCTTAGTTTGTCTTGTTTTGTTTTATTAGAGTTGTCTTCAATGTGCCAAGACTTTATAATTGCTTTGATTTTCTAATGATCTATTCAATCAACGTTTACAGGTGAAAAAGCTTGGAGTCTGAGAAACTTCATAGTTACATCTGCAACTGGATTGAAGGAGAGTTTATAAATTCAAGACTAGAAGACTTGTTATTTAGCGTTTTCATTCCAAAAATGTATCAGAGTTAGGGGTATTGTTTTGTGTGGAAAAATGATGATGTTTGATGAAACGGGCATGGGAATTTGTGGCTCAAATCTGGAGTTTATGTCAATTCCTTTTATGGAAGCAGACATGGATGCCTCCCAATCCGAGCCGGCCCCAGTAGAAGATGAGTATACAGATGATGAGATGGATGTGGATGAGCTTCAGAGGAGGATGTGGAGGGATAAATTACGCCTCCAAAGCGGCAAGGAAAGAAGAGGATCAGACTAAGATCCGACCTGCGGTCTCAAGCAGCGGCAGTCTCAGGAGCAGCGGAGGAAGAGGAATCGCATCAAGAGCACAGGATGGGATACTGAAATATATGCTGAAGATGATGGAAGTATGCAAAGCTCAGGGATTTGTGTATGGTATTATCCCAGAGAAGGGGAAGCCAGTGAGTGGGGCTTCTGATAATCTTAGAGAATGGTGGAAGGACAAAGTCCGGTTTGACCGGAATGGCCCGGCTGCCATAGCTAAGTACCAAGCTGAAAATGCAATCCCGGGGAAAGACGAAGGATGCAATTCAGCTGCTCCTACTTCACACACCTTGCATGAGCTTCAAGACACTACTCTTGGTTCTCTTTTGTCTGCATTAATGCAGCATTGTGAACCCCCTCAGAGGCGGTTTCCATTAGAGAAAGGCATTCCACCTCCATGGTGGCCTGCAGAATGAGGAATGGTGGCCCCAATTGGAATCACCAAAAGATCAAGCACCTCCCCCTTACAAGAAGCCTCATGATCTGAAAAAGGCATGGAAGGTGAGTGTTTTAACTGCTGTAATCAAGCATATATCACCTGATATTTTGAAAAGGGTGCGACTTGTTAGGCGATCAGTGCTTGCAAGACAAGATGACAGCCAAGGAGGCGCGACTTGGCTGCAATCATCAATCAGGAGGAGGCCTTAAACCAGATTTACCCTGAGTACTGCCCTCCTATGTCCTTGGCTGGCGGGAGCGGGTCTTTTTTGATGAAGGATTGCGGTGAGTACGATGTTGAAGCTGTTCAGGATGAACCAAATTTCGACATTCAGGAATGCAAACCTGATAGCAACAGTTTTTCTAGTCTGAATGGGGTGAAAATGAGTCCAGGATTGCTAGTTCCACACCTGCCTTACCCCCTGTAAAGGAAGTTGCCTTAAACAAACTTGGATTTCCTTCACAAAAGAAAGGCGTCTCATGATCTTGAACTGATGATGGACAGCAACATTTATACATGCGAGTTTCGTCAGTGTCCTTGTAATGAACCCCGTTTCGGTTTCCGTGACAGGGCTTCAAGGGATAATCATCAACTAACTTGCTCTTACAGAAGCAATTCCTCAGAGTTTGGAGTGTTGAATATTCGTGTTAATGAAGTTAAACCAGCTGCTTTTGTTCTGTCCTATGGCCAGCCCAAGCCTGCTGCTCCACCGGCAAATTCTTCCCCGCCGTCATTGGACCTATCAGGCCTCGTGGTTCCGGAAGACGATCGGAAAATGATTAGCGATCTTATGTCATTTTATGATACCAACATTCAAGGTAGCAAGGCCTCGAACGCTCTGGTCTCGAATCCTGCAGTCACAAATGACCAAAGCCTTCAACATCCAAAGTTTGAACATCATCAGGACAATTCCTTTCATGGACGCTTGCAAGAATCCACCATTACACAAAAGCCAAATGTTTCTCGGAGAAGAAAGCCAGTTTGATCGGTCTAAGATTTCGAATTCTAGATTCCAAACCAACGTCAACCAAAATGCTTTCCAGTTTATGTATGGATCTGCTTTCGATTTGTCATCAATGGATTATATGGAGAGTATACCAGGAGGAAAGTATGATTCTTCTATCTGGTATTGAAAATCAACTTTCCTCAACTCAAATTGTTGTTAGTTATGATATGTACTATGTTCATTTGCATGTAATTTAGGTACAGGTTTTGAGTGGTTAGTACTTAGTAGTCCTATATCATGATTGTTATATAATAGATACTCGTCTGTTTTTGTATTGACATTGGTTTGGTTATTGTTCTTTTCCCGTATGGTTGAGATAATGTTTAAAAAATTGGGTTGGTGATTGGAAAAAAAATGTTATTGATTTACAATTAAATCCAAGAGTCGTCGCAGTCAAATTGAATGAAAATCGGAATTAAAGGTGATCGGTCGACAGTTGAAATCCGAATGAAAGGTCATTGACTAGTTCATTGACCGTAGTCGGATGAAATCCAGATAAAAGGTAAGAGGTCATCGATCGGTGATAAAAGGTTAATCGGTTGACGATCCGTTTCGATCCTATTTGTAAAAAACATTGATTTGTGATCATTTATCTTGATAAGAGTAAATAGGAAAATAGTTGTTGAGTGATGGGAGTTGATGACATTTCAACATCAGATTCGAACACCCATCCGGTGGGTCACTCTCATGCACCCTTCCTCAGTGATTGGGCTCTTTCACATCACTCCATTTATTGTTTCCTCACTAATCCAATACCGTCAAACTCCTTCAAAAGTAAACGCAGCATAAGCTCTTGATTTTATAATACTTTTAATCTAATTTAATTTCTAAATTATTTGTAGTTCCAAAAAGCCTAAAATAAATAATTTAACCCTTGAGAAAAGAAAATCGATTCTTGAATGTCTCAAACCCATGTGACTTCGAAAGTATTATAAAAGAAAAATTGTAAAATTTAATCCAATTCATCATAATCGATTGTTACCATTAAAATAGATCCACCACTAGTAAAGGCACTTAGCACTTGGCTATGAGGGTTATACCACTAATTAAAAAAAGTACATTTGAAAGAAACATAAAATTAAGACATAAAATAAATTAATTATAATAATTTTACGTAGTATAAGCCAATCCAGAGGAGACGGAATAGAATGGGCATCTGTGAGTTCAGGATTCGTGAACGGACAATTCTGTAAGTAGTGAGGTTGTATGTATCAAGACATGAGACAGTTGTGCTTGAATTTAGGAACTGCTCCTATTTCTCCCCACAATGAGCTGTCACGTGCATGCACCGCCCCCACTCCCTCCGGTGCTCTCTCCCACCCAAGTCTTTAAATCCTCTCGTTTTTCGTTTACAAATTTTTGTTCCTTTTCTTAAAAGGGTAAATCATGTTATATGGTTCGCATTTTAATTTATTTGAAAAGTTATGACAAACAAACTAATAAAAAGGCTAGATCTCAATGCGATTTAGGTATAACATAAATCATGTCGTATGATGGCGTCAAAGATTTATTGAAGTTACGTCATGGAGTTTATTAAGTAATTTATTAAATATTTTATAGTTTTTACCAAATATCTTTGAAATCAGGAGACTTAGTCTTGATTTCAAGTCTTTTATTTCTAATTTTTCAAATAAATTAAAATGAGGATCCATAACTTTGGATTTTCCCTTTATTGTCACAAATTTTATGTCTCTTGTTAGGCGTATTCAACATCTAGCTCATGGTGTTTTTAGTTTCCTATTTTTATGTATAACAATATCTTTTTGTTATTTAGTTTCCTATTCTTTTGTTTATTAGTTTTCTATTTTTATGCACAATTTGATTCATATTCATTGTAACTCAGCCAATATATATGGCATATTAATCAATACAAAAAAAAATTCACTCTTTCATTTATTTCAGTTTTCACATGGCATCAAAGCACATTGATCCACGTCTCACAGTGCTTTTCACAAACCTTCAACATGTTATTTGTTACCAATTTGTTCGATCTAATTTAGGGCATGGCGGAGCAATGTGAACGCAAAAGGGCGATTCGGTGGAGTGCAGGCTAAACCTCAGATGATTAAGTCAACAATATGGAGTGAAAGAAGAAAGTGGTTGAGATAGTTGGAATTGTATACCTCTACTCCGTGGGGGATCTTTCCAATTTATAGGGCTCAGTTCCCAAATCTCCGCTCTTATTTTAGAAATAAGATATGTTTTTCCTTATTTAGGATTTTTCAGAAATAAAGGATAAAATCTGTTTTTCCTTATCAAGGATTATCCTTTCAAATAAAGGATTTAGAAATCAGGAAATTCGGGGATAAACATCTACTTTGCGTATTTTCCCATAACAAATTTTTCATATGTGGTAAGATGGCCGGCTAGGGGGACTCGGGATCCCAGATGGGTTCTAGGACTGCACCTTCTAGTGGGTTCCTGTGTGGTTTTAATATAATGGGTCGCCTTGGGCCGCTTCATGAGGTTGGTCATGCAGTGGGAAGCTGCTTGGCGGGCGCGGACTGTGGGTGGAGTGCGGACCTAAAAACCATGGTACTACAATGGGTTGAGAGAGTTGGTGCTTATTTAGTCGGGAAAAATACGGTGCTTTTAAACCTTGAGTGGCGAAAGTTGAAGGGATTGGGATAATTGATGCGTGGATTGAACGTGTGTTTGGATTTAAAGCATGTGTAGAGGCAGTATGTTTCACCGACATCGGTCGATTACTCGAGATCGGCTGAGGAGGGTATGACGAACTCACTGCGCTCGATAAAGAACTCGTAGGAGTTAGGCTCCAGCCCTTTTCCTTACATAGCCCTCGTCATACCCCGTCTGTTGCCAGGAGAGGTCATTAGGGGTGAACATTTTGTTCTTGTTGATCTTTTGAAGTCAATCTCTGGTAGCTCTTCCCAAGCGGGGTCAGCTCGAGAGCCTCAAGCCGAGATCACTGAAGGAGACTTAGTTAGTATCATTTGTCTAGATTAGTCACCTTTGAGGGAACAAGACTCACAACCTGCCCTCTAAGTGGTGAAGAGAAAGAAGGCACAGGTTGAGAGCCATTGCTTTGTTTAAACATGCGTCAGCGGGCTAGGAGTCTAAATGATGGACTTTTGAAAGTGCTAGTAGGCTTAGAGCCACATTATGGTCTTTTGAAAGTGCCAATAGGCTTAGAACCACAGTCTGACCTTAAGAAAGTGCTAGTAGGCTTAGATCCACAATCTGGTCTTTGGAAAGTGCCAACAGGCTTAGAAACCGTAGTCTGGCCTTAAGAAAGTGCCAGTAGGCTTAGAGCATGAAGTTTGGCATTAAGAAAGTGTTAGATTGCTTAGAGCCAGAAGTCTAGTCTTTTAAAAGTGTCAGACGACTTAAAGCCAGAAGTTTGGCATTAAGAAAGTGTCAGATGACTTAGAGTCAGAAGTTTGGTCTTTTGAAAGTGCTAGACGACTTAGAGCTAGAAGTCTGACATTAAGAAAGTGTTAGACGATTTAGAACCAAAAGTCTGACATTAAGGAAGTGTCAAACGGCTTAGAGCCAGAAGTCTGGTCTTTTAAAAGTGCTAGAAGGCTTAAAGTCAGAACTTTGACATTAAGGAAGTGCTAGACGGCTTAGAGCCACAAGTCTGACCGTTAGAAAGTGCCAAACGGCTTAGAGTCAGAAGTCTTGCATTAAGAAGTGCTGAAACTAAAATTGATCAGTCTTTTGAAAATGTCAGACGGCTTAGAACTTGATCGACTGTTAAGAAAGTGCCAAACGACTTAGAGCAGTCGACATTTAAGAGCGGGAATGACTTGGGAGCGGAGGTACGGGTCTTTTAAAAGTTCCAGACTACTTAGAGCCAAAAGTTTGGCACTAAGAAAGTTCCAGACGGCTTAGAGCCAAAAGTATGACATTAAGGAAGTGCCAGACGGCTTAGAGCCAGAAGTTTGTCCTTTAGAAAGTGCTAGATGGCTTGGAGCCAAAAGTCTGGCATTAAGAAAGTGCCAGACAACATAGAGTCAGAAGTCTAGTCTTTTAAAAGTGCTAGACGACTTAGCGTCAAAAGTCTGAAATTAAGAAAGTGTCAGACAGCTTAGAGCCAGAAGTCTGGCATTAAGAAAGTGCCAGACGACTTAGAGCCACAAGTCTAGCCTTTAGAAAGTGCCAGACGGCTTAGAGTAAGAAGTTGCAGACAGCTTAGAGCTAGAAGTCAACTCTTTTGAAAGTTCCAGACCGCTTAGAGCCAAAAGTCTGACATTAAGAAAGTCCTAGACAGATTAGAGTCAGAAGTTTGGTCTTTTGAAAGTGCCAGATGGCTTAGAGCCAAAAGTGTGGCAATAAGAAAGTGCCAGACAGCTTAGAGCCAAAAATCTGGTAATAAGAAAGTACTAGACGGCTTAGAGCCAGAAGCTTGACATTAAAAAAGTGTCAGACGGCTTAGAGCAACAAGTCTAGCCTTTAGAAAGTGCCAGACGGTTTAGAGCAAGAAGTCTGGAATTAAGAAAGTGTCAGACAGCTTAGAGCTAGAAGTCTGGTCTTCTGAAAGTTTTAGACGGCTTAGAGCGGGGGAATGCAGTAATGAGCTGTCGGATGACTTAGAGGCAAGAATTTGGCCTTTAAAGTGCGAATGGCTGAAATTTAGAAGTTTGGCGTAAGAAGTCTGCAGAACTGACTTAGAGCCGAAGTTTGGAATAAAGAAAGTGTTAAACTGACAGGTGCCAAAGTGCAGTCTTTTGAGAGAGTGTCGGACGACAGAGCCATAAGTCGGCCTTTAGAAAGTGCGGAAGATTAGTGCCGGAAAATTAGAGCCCGAAGTACGGTCTTTTGAGTAGTCTTGGAAACGCAGGGCAGTCTAGCATTAAGGAAGTGCTAGACGTCTTAGACCCACAAGTCTGGCCTTTAGAAGGAGTGCGGATGAAGCCCAGAATTTAAAGTGCGCATTAAGAATGTGTTAGACGGCTTAGAGTGATGCAGTCTTTTAGCAGAAAGTGTCGGACGGCTTAGAGCCAAAGTGCAGTCTTTTGAGGTGCCAGTTGACTTAGAGAGTAGAGATTTGGTATTAAGAAAGTGTCAAACTGACTTAGAGCCAAAGTATGGCATTAAGGAGTGTCGAATGACAGAGCCATAAGTTTGGACTGGACTTTAGAAAGTGCGGATGAAGAGCAGAGTCAAAGTCTTGCATTAAGTGCCCAGCGACCCAGAGCTGAGTCGTCTTTTGAAGTGCTAGGCCGACATAGAGCCAAAATTTTTACGTGGGAAGTGCCAGGGCGGCCCAGGCGATGCAGTGTTTTTGAAACACAAGGCGTTTGGGACCGGGTGGCCTTTGAAGTGTCGAACGACGTTGAAGTGCGGCATTAATATAACGGACGACAGAGCCGGAAGTTTGGTCTTTGAGTGAGGCGGCTTAGGCCACAGGTAAGCCTTGAAGTGATAAGACGGCATAGACGGGTCTTTGCATTAAGGAAAATGGTGGAAACGACTTAGGCGAAGTACAGTCTTTTAGAAAATTGCCCGGCCGGCTTAGAGAGGCGAATCACGGACTTTGTAAGTGCGATTGACTTAGGGCTGGATGTCTACAGTCTTTTGAAAGTGTCAAGCGACTTAGATCAGAAGTCACGGTCTTTAGAAGTGCCAGGATAGCTTATAGTAAGAAGTTTGTATTCAAGTGCCAGACGGATAAACGGAAGTTTGGCATTAAGGAAGTTATGGAATGACCAGAGCCTAAGTGACCATAGAAGATACGGGCGACCTTAAGAACCGAGAAGTTTAGCATTAAGGAAGTGCTAGACGGCTGGGGCGGGAAATTGGCGTCGTTTAAGAAAGTGCAAACCGACTTAAGAGCGAAGTGCAGTCTTTTGAAAGTCTGAGCGACTTGACCGATGCAGTCTTTTAAAAGTGGTAGATGGCTTAAGACCCGAAAGTAAGTATTGAAAATGCAGACGACTTGAGATTAAAATGCAGCATTAAGGAATAATGTGGATACAAGTGTGGCCTATGGAAAGTGTCGAAACGGCAGAGAAGTAGGAAGTCTTGCATTAAGAAAATGAGGCGACTGAAGTGAAGTCTAAGTCTTTTGAAGTGCCGACGGCTTAGAGCGATAACGTGTGAAGTGCCGGAACTGACTTAGAGCTATAAATCTGGCCTTTAGAAAGTGCCAGACGGCTTAGAGCCAAAAGTCACAGTCTTTTGCGAAGTCGAGCCGGCAAATGCAAGTCGACCTTTAGAAGAGCGGAACGACTTAGAACAAAAGTTTGGCGTTTAGAAAGTGCCAGACGACTTAGAGCCAGAAGTCTGGTCTTTTGAAAGTATTAGACGACTTAGAGCCACAAGTCGAAGCTGAAATTTGCGGAATGACGGAAGTATGAGAAATACGGTATTTTGTGTGCTTGTGGGACATCAGCATGCGGGATTTGTAATGAACTGGTTGGGCGTCAAACATGCGGCGGTAGGATCGACTACTGAACTGTAATGAACCATTTTGGGAATCAACCATGCTGGTAGGTGGGACATCGACCTTACACGGGCTTTATAATGAACGCCAGATTAGGCATTAAGCATACTAGATCGGTTAGGACGTAACCTTTCGGTTAGTAATGAACCGGTTGGAATAAACCATATTAAGTGGATCAGGACGTGACCTTTCCAGAACTTGGCCGTGAACGGTTGGGGATATCAACCATGCCTTTCGGATGTGGCGTCGAGCCTTTCGGACTTTGGGCGAGATGGCGGGGCGTCGACCATCTTTGAGCTAGGCAGGACATCTGTAGTTCTCGGACTTTGGGTAGGCGGTTGGGCATCGACCATCTTGGGGCAGACGAGGCAGTAGCACTTATAGGCGCCGTCGGACTTTAGACTAAACCCGATTGGGCATCAAGCAATCTTGGTCGAATAGGTCGTGGCTTTCAATATCATTGGAACTTAGATTGAGCGGTGGGCATCAACCATACTGGGCCGGATAGGTCATTAGCTTTCTAGCGCCATCCAGACTTTAGGCCCAGAGCGATTTGGTGTCGACCTCTTGGCGGATAGGTCATTAGCTTTCTAGCGCCATCGAACTTTAATAAATGGGCTATTGCAAGGTGATAGAGGCGCTTTAACGGGCTTTATTGATAATGCACCTCTTCGGAGTTCTGGCTTTCTCGATCGGGTTTGTGGTCATTATCTATTGTGCTCATATGACTACAGCTCTTTCATCTTTCTTGCTTTGTTTCCTCTTCACTTTCTCTCCATTGCCACAGCGCGATGGAAGGGGTAGATCTTGGCGATTGGATCACTAGGTTGCATGACATTGCATACCTTGGACGAGTCAGATGTGGAATGGGGGATTGACTGAGCTCCAGGTGACGAAGGGCTACTAGACAGTCATTAGAAACAACTTTTACCCGATCTTGTGACTTTTTGTTAAATTTCCCACGAAATGGCCTTGATTGTTGTTACCAATTTGTTCATTTGATCTCAGAAACATCGTGGCTCCTTGCATCAAACCTACAAAGGGCGGTCGGCGGCGATCGCCGATACATCTCGATGATTAAGTGTTCAACAATATGGAGTGGAAGGAGAAGGAGGTTGAGATAGTTGGAATTGCATACCTCTACTATATGGGGGATCTTTCCAATTTATAGGGCTCGATTCCCAAATCTCCGTTCTTATTTTAGGAATAAGATCTGTTTTCATATTAAGGTGTATCCTTTTAAGAAATAAGGATAAAATCTATTTTCCTTATTAAGGTTACATCCTTTTAAGAAATAAGGAATAAAATATGTTTCCTTATCAAGGATTATCCTTCCAAATAAATGATTAAGTGCCCCAGTACTATTTGAGCCCATTTATTATAAGTTTTGAGTGCTTTTTTGTGTACTAATCATTCCAATGTTGATTGCACATTAAGGTCCTATTATTCTCGATGCGCATTTGTGGAAAATTTTCACAGGTTTTGCGGGCTAATTATACCGAAATTGATCGATCAAGCACGAAGAATTAGAGTCAACTCATGGTGCATATCAAATCGAGGAAGGAAAGAAGAAGAAATTAAAAAGTGAAGAAAATGGAGCATTACAGGAATGCTTTCCTGAGAGCACTGTGCATCTTGCGAGCATTGTGCATCCAACAGCCTGTTCTCCTGCATTTCACGCTTTTGGCTTTTTGTTACAATTTTTTTTGTTTCTTCCCATTTGGTCCTTGTAATAGTTAAATGATTTTGTTGTTTTTGATATTTTCACTTGTCTTGGTGGCTATATAAGCCATTTGTATACAACTGATAAAGGACGTTTTTGCGTGAATAAAATTAGGTCTCTAGTTCTCCGTTTTCTTCTTTTCTCCCCATTTTCCTCAATTTCTGGCTACCAAACACTCTGCGAGGATGACAACTGGAGGATGGTTAGTTAAGACCTCTTCCTCCCCTTAGAGGGAGGAATTCTTTGGCAACTGGTTTTAAGGTAAGCTTGGTTACTGTTTTTCACATAAGCGAGGTTTGACATTTGATTCAATTTGCAGCTCTGGGTTTAAAGCTTTTTGATGTCTTTCTTTAGTAATACTTAGCTTTTGGGGTTGATGTATTCTTGTACTAGTTACCATGGAAAATATCACGTAGTTGCTCTTTAAACCACTTGAAGGAGTAGGTTAAGGGGGTTATATTTTCATGTGAGTGCATCCTCATTGTCCAAATGCCCAGTAATCTTTAGGAGTTGGTGGATGCTTATTAGATCTGAGATCATTAGTTTGCCCTTCTACGAATCATTGTAGGATGATTAGAAATTTGATGATTTCTTGTAGGAACCATAAATGCCCCTAAATAAATGCTTTATCAAAGAAGAGTATTAGGTTGCCAGGTTTTAAAGCCAATGAAGGTCTAGTTCGAAATGAAGTATATATCCATCCTCTGACATAGAGGGAAAAGATACGAGGGCCTCTGGAGTTTGCTGGAACCTTCTTCGTGACGTATTGAGGAGTTCTCTTTTATATTTGTTTGTATTTTAGGTTGCAAACCATAAACTCTCTTTGTTTTATTTACCACCTTAAAATCAAATTTAAATTCACCATTTTGAGCTATTATGGTCATTTGTCACGAAGAAAAGCATAATCCACAAGTTCAAACTACCAGACACCTATCTGTGATGCGCTAATAGTGAACTTTAGGATATAATTTATTGTTGAATTCATATACCATGGCGCAGAATCAAATCATTGCTAGGGATGATTTTTAAAGTACGTTTAATGATAGTGGAATACTTGTGATCCTCATTACAACATGGTGAATTTCATGCAATTTTATGTTTAGTTCTTGTGATTTTGTTTTCTCTCTATTTTCCTTTTTTTTCCTTGTTTGAGGTGTGTGCCAACTATTTGCTGGAGGCATATTTTGTGGATTGAAGGAGGTTACGAGAGGCAGCCGATTTAAGTGGAAGGTTAAAGTGGAAAAATTGATTGTGATCAAATGGAAGAGGAGAACAATATAGTGAATATTTGGTGGAAAGAAACCTTAGAGCACATGTCTGATGAGGGATTATAAGGAACCTTCGGCGCGTGTGACCTTTGTAGAGAAAGTAAACCCATGGCAGGTGTAGAGATATGAGACGATGGACGAGTACACCTCTGATGTTACTGACTTGCTCTCTGCATCCATAGTATGCCTCTTTGTACGGCCTCAGCCACCTGACCAATCTCCCCCAGTGACGGCAATTAGACCTTACCAAACTGGTGGGTGACTTTGTGAGGAAGCGAAGGTAGTTAAGCCCTTTGTGGAATCAAAATTGATAATATGAAACTCTTTGAACAAAAAAGATTAGATGTGCTTGGGTGACATGAGAAAAATTGACATCATGCGGCATTCATTTCAAGGCTCACTATTGGCATGGTCATCGAAGGAGGAGGAACACAGAGAGAGTGGTATTGGTAGGAGGAATTGATGCGAGGAACCGGTCTGGGAAAGCTCACAGGAGTGCCAACGGGGAAGAGCCCAAGGGAACACATCCTTGAGCCCAATCCCCATGAATTTGGGGTCTACAGTGCCCTTGACCCAAATAGCCTTTGCGATTATCCATCCTTTGCCAGCTTTGCGGCAAACTCAAGAACTTACCAGCACTGCTCCAGCTCGTGCGATCAATGCGCCTGAAATATCGGAAGTTAATTGGCGATAATGCGGAGCCTTTGCCACTACATCAGACCTGGCGGTTGCCCATGGCCATGGCATAGTGGATGGTCGGGTGTTGGTTGGTTGAACACGGTGTAAGCATTTACAACCAATGGATTCAGCGACCTCCCAGACCTAAGGGAAGTGGTTTGGGGGAACCTGATCTCAACTTTTTGTTTCTGACCACTATTGTTTTTTATTTCTGTTTTATTTTTATTTTATTTGGATTTATAATTTTTAACTGTAGATTTTTCTAATTTTTAAAGTTAATCTTTGTTCTAAGCATTTTTTTCTACTTCTGCAATTTTTGTATTACTTTTTAGGTTTAGTAGTGCAAACCTCAATAGAGATCGGCAAGCTAGGAGAAGCGAAAATTTTCAATAACTAACTAAAGTGCACAAATTATAACAAAAATGTAAATTTAGCTACCATACTTGAGGCCCCAGCTATGTGGCGAAAATGCGTCTCAGGATGGCCCTCGGATAAAGAGACAAAATGAGTGAATAAATGGGTAAAAAAAAAAAAAAAAAAGAGGGTTTGTTTTTATTTTATTTCTATTTTTTTTAAAAAATTATTTTTTATTTTATTTTTATATAAATTTTTTCTTTCAAAAAAATTTTATTCTTTTATTTATTAAAAAAAAATTCCATCTCAAAAAAAAAAATAATAATAATAAAATTTGTTTTTCAGTTTTATTTATTATTTTATTTTATTATTATTTATTTATTCTTTTATAAAAAATTTGTCTCTAAAAAAAAATGTTTTTATATTTATTATTTATTATTATTATGTAATGACCCGTACCAAATAATACAAGTTGCAACACGTTTGACTAAGTTTAACTAAATTTGACCAAATTTGACTAGGTTTGACCAACACTTAATAGGTTGACCAAAGTTGACTTTTTCGATGATGAAAATTTTTGGGATGACTAAGGCACCGTTTCGTAGGCCTCGTCGATACGAGTTCATAGGCCAGGTTGACGATCAAAATCCGACTTACCGGATAGGTTATAATCTAAATGATTGACATCAGCATTTTCAGTAAAGTGGCCAAAAGCGTCTTAGGCTTTTACTGAAGAAAGCGAGCCTAGACCTATATAAACATAACTTTGGATGCGAATGAATATAGCCCGAAAACACCCTCTTGAGCTCAATACAGGAAAAACTCTCTCGAAAAAATCGTGAACCTGAGATTGACCCGTTTGACCATTGGCGGTGAGGTTGGACGAAAAGAAGCTGGGTGAAGCCACTGCAACCGCAGCGCCCGGACAGGGAGAGGGACATCAGAGCAGCAGACCGTGAGTTTCCAGATAGCGCGGCCGGGCGATGCGAATCGAGGCCGTGACGGCGACGGCGGCTGCCGATGGAACCTGGGTTTTTCTTGATTTTCGGCCATTTCGAGGCCATTTCCATTGACACAGCTCCTTTCCACCATTTTTGGGACCCACAGACTCATTTGGGTGATCTCTTTTTGAATTCTCTGGATTTAGAAAATTCGGCGAAAACAAAGTTGGTCGATGGATTGGATCGAGTTTCAGGGCCTACAGTGGCCATTGGACCAAGGTAATAGTATTGATGAGTTCTGGTCTCTTGGGCTTTCCATTGATATGATTTATAAATTTTGGGCTGTCGTTTGGTTCAATTTTCCATTTTAGGTTGTTTGGGTGATCACTACAGGATGTGGAATGAAATAGAGTACCAATTGGTCAGTTGGAGAAAAATTAGAGTTGTATTAATTAAAGTGGATATTTTTTGGGATGTGGGGCCGGGTTCATTAGAAAATTAGCTCAGGGTGAAAAGCCCCAGGTGGTAGCCAGGCTTTATGGGACTGTGCCAGGAAGTGGGCTGTCGGGTTCGATTTGGATGGACTCATAGTTAAAAGTTATTCTAAGACCTTGGGGATATCTGATATGGATTGGTTCAATTGGCTGATTCGTAGTTGTTTCATGTTTATATTACAGAGGGCATTCACGCGGCTGGAGGCGATCTGCTTGGAAGGACAAGGCGAAAAGCGTCATAGTCTTATTGAGTGGTTTCTTGGTTCAAAATGCTTTGGGGTATTATTATGATATATATTTGTAATTTAATTAACCACATATACTTATTTTAGTTATACGGTTGGTTGACATAAATGAAAGTATCGATCTTATATAAACAAGTTTGTATTTCATGTATGAATTTTACATAACATTTTAGTATGGAGTTTCTTGGAGTTCTGGATGAGTGTGGTATTTTAAATATGTTTGCAATTGATAGTTGAGTTTTAAATGCTTTGAAGAAACTTGTTTTAAAGAAGAAAATTTTGAGATCTGTGAAATGAATTATATCTGATGTCGTTGAAGAGTACTTGAAGTAAGAAAGCGATTATATATATTAATTCCACGTTGAGACAGGGTTCCAAACCGGTGGTTGCACGATGTCATGGTCAATTACCCGACGGTTGTAGTTTATTAGTTTCCGCGATTAGTGGTGGACCTGCAGAGCCGGTGTTTGCTGCCGATAATAAGAGTAGAGATTCGGGTTCCGTGTGGGATATGTAAATCATGATCGTGAGATGGTTACGAGATGAACGATATCGTAGATCAAGTTTGAGTTGATGATTTTCCATTGTTCAAATTCAAAATCCTCAAAATATTTCATCTTATAGATATAGGTACTATGATTATTAGCATAATGAACACATCTTCATCAAATATATAATGAGTGTTGGGACAAATTCAAAACAAGGTTTCACTGAGTATATCGATAAATTTAGCGCTATCTTCGATTGACACTAATAAAGTCAGTTCTGAAATAATTTATCATGAACTCTAAAAGTGGGTGATCTAGATTTTCAGAAAATAAAAACATTGTTTTATATAAATTGTCTGTTTCATTGAGGATTTGTTTCTAGTTTATTGTTTTTAATAATATTCCTGGGAGTTAGGGCAGTTAAAGCAGGGCCTACCTCGCGCCATATTCAGCAAAACCTTACTGCGCTTGAGTTGCGGTACTCTACCCAGTATGCATGCTGTTTTGTTGGACCTATTGGCTTTCATTTTGTAACACAAATTCGCAATCTTTCTTAGAATCTTCACGATATTAGTATTGAAGCTCATATGGGTCCACTTATTATTTATGATGTGTGGTTATGACCTACATTTGGACTAGAATGAGTCGTGGATTTTCTATATGATTGAGATTGTGTGAGTCTTTGCATGTGTTTATTTCTTTCTTAAAGGTGGGGTTGAGTTGTGCATTCCCTATGGTTTATCAAATTGGGACTTCACTAAACTAAGGTCCTACAGGAAATCTTGGGGAGGGTTCGGGTGGGTCTTGTCATATTATTAATGTTATTTTATTTATTTTAAAAAAAATTGTACAAATATAGTAAGAAAATTTATGAGCATAGCGAAATTTTCGCTATGTCTAAATTACAAGCTACTCCCCTAATTTTGTTTAGCTCCTTTTCATCCGAACTCCGTTTTAAGGCGTTTTGGTACCGTTGGAAGGGTGAGAGTGTAGAATCAAAAATAGCCAGAACACTTTTTGAAATTTTTTATGAAGGGTAGAAATTTTCAAAATACTCAACTGATCACTTTTCTCTCTTTTCTTCTTCTTATTCATTTGAAGCCCAAGCGGAGTGAATAATGGGTGTCGATAAAAACTTGAAGTCTCTATCCAACAGCGATCACATCTCATCAAGGAGAGTACAACACTTCCTTCCTAACTTTCAATAGAGGTCCATTGAGGACAATGAGATATTTGGTTGGGGGAGGAGTTGAGTGAAGGAAGATGCTTTTGAACTTATATTTTGTTACTATTGCAAAGACAAGCCCATTTGTGATGTTCAAGTGGCTTGCTGGTTTTCTTTTGTGAAGTTGTTATATGCTATCTCACGACATTTTGTTCAGCGCCTTTCATTTTTATTGTTTTGCTAGCACTGTGGTTTGAAAGTTGAAACTTTGTCCAATTCTATTGATGTTAGATTGGTTCCAGCACCTGAGTTAGTGGATGATCAGTTGAACTCTTGTTGCTTCGACCCTTTTTCTTCACCTTTAGCGACCACACCTTGTGCACATCGGGTTTCTCCAAATAACTTTGGCCACCTCAGCCTCCTAAGCCTTGCAATAACTACCACCTAGTTTAGATTGACCACCCCAATAGGTTAGGACCCCCCATGAATAGAAAGGCTAATGTGTCTTCCAAAATAAAAAGAAATGAAAAGAAAAGAAAAGAAAAGAAAAAGAAAAGAAAAGAAAAATTGCAGCGCTTTGCCTTGAAACCGAGCAGTGCAGGGGTATGCAGCGAAAGCCTTTAAAGCACAGTGCCACTAAGCCAGGCGGATTTGGGAACCCACTTGGAGCTCAATGCTAGCTTCTACCTTGGGTGGATAGGTGGAGTTTGACAGGATTGTGGGTGAAATTTGAAGTCTAAAAATCATTCGAGTCAAGGGGTGAAACTTGAAGAGTTAACGTGGTCGAGAAAAGATCTGTGTGACTTGGTGCCACTAAACCTTAATTGGTTAGAAGTCCTTCGGTAGATCCACGTTACGGACTTTGGTGAGGTTGATTCCTCGACATTGCACCTACCTGGCACAAAAAGTTGTGTGGAATAAGAGTGGGTCTGATACATTTGGGTTGGTTAGCATGCTAGGTTGTGGCGTGTGGATTTGGGGGAGAGTGCGGTTTGGCGGGTTTATTGTTGGGGCGATCGGAAATAAACATGGGTACACAGTGGAAGTTTACGGTTTGATTCAACGAGATGGGCTCTTTTGTCCTCAATTTTTGTATGACATTCATTCTCGAAGATAATTACTGGACAAGGCTTTGATAGTTCTTACTTAGGGATAGAGCGCATTGCTCATTTCCTAACCTTTTTGAAATACAATTTTGTGACCATCATTTTTGTTATTGTTTTGTATGCTCTCTTTCTTTCTTTTCTTTCATTGCTAAGGGACTAGCAATGTGTGGGATGGGGTGTGATTAATTTTTAAGAATTGCTATTACAGGCTATTATTATAAGGTTTGAGTGCTTTTTATTGTACTAATCATTGTTAACCCGATTGCATTAAGGTCCCTACTATTCTCTGTCGCATTTTGTAGCAAATTTTGCGATTTTGCGAGGCTAATTATGCCAAAATTGTTGATGCAATCAAGCCTGAAGAATTCGAGTCAAACTCATCGTTACAGATCAAATCCTAGAAGGAAAGAAGAGTAAAAAGTGAAGAAAATGGAGCATTACAGGAATGCTTTTCACACGGAAAAACCTTGTGCATCCTGCTGAGCATTGTGCATCCAACGGCTTTGTTCTCTTGCATTTTCTTTTGTCTTTTTATTTACAATTTTTTTGTCTCTTCCATTTGGTCCTTGTAATAGTTAAATGCTTTTATTTGTTTGGTATTTTCACACTTGTCTTGGGCTATATAAGCCATTTGTATACACTATTAAAAGGGCGTTTTTGTGAATAAAATTCGGGCTCAAGTTCTCAGTTTTTCTTCTTTTCTCCATTTTTTACCTCTCCTTTCTCGGCTACCCGACACTCCTTTGGGGATGACAACTCGGAGGATGGTTGTTTAGACCTCTTCCTTCTTAAAGAGGAGGGAGCTCTTGGGCAACGGTTTCAAGATGAGCTTTTGGTTCCCTATTTTCAGTAGCGAGGTTTGACATTTGGTTCCTAAATTTGCAACTCTGGGTTTAAAGCTTTTGATGTACTTTCTTTGGCCAATGCCAGCAAGCTTTTGGGGTTTAGTGTATTCTTAGCTTTAGATACAACGATATCCATTAGTTTGCTAAGATCACATGAGGCTGAGTTAAGGGTTATATTTTCCCTTTGTAGATGCATCCTCATTGATCAATACTTGGTAATCTTTTGAGGTTCGGTGAATGCTTATTATTAGACCATTGAGATTCATTAGTTGCCTTTAGAATCATTGTAGGATGGGTCGAGTGATAGATTTTTCCTTTGTAGGAACCATAAATGCTAAATAAATGCTTTCTATCAAGAAAATTATTAGGGTTTAAGTTTTAAGCTAAATGAAGATCCGGTTCGAAATGACTATATGTCATCCTCCACTAGAGGAAAAAGACAGGAACCCCTCTCTCGGTTAGCACAGAACAACAAGCCGGTGGCCAAATGCTTTAAGGAGTTCTTTTTCATATTTTATTTCACCTTATTTTGGTTGCAAACCATCAACTCACATTTTTATCACACCTTAAAAATCCAAATTTAAATTCACCATTTGAGCTCTTTGAGTCATTTTATGCGAAGAAACCTCCTTGAGTTCGACCCTAGACCAGCATCTTTGCCGGTAGAAAACTTTACTATGGCAGTAGGAGCTTTATAATATAAATTTTGTTGATTCCGCATACCTACTGTGGCACAAATCAATAAAGGATTTAGAAATCAGGAAATTCGGGGATAAATATATACTTTGTGTATTTTCCCATAACAAATTTCCCATATGCGGTAAGATGACAGTTGGGGATTTCGAGATCCCGAGACGGGTTCTAGAATTTGCACCTTTGGTAGGTTCCGTGTGATTTTAATATAGTGGGCCGCTTCATGAGGCGGGCCATGTAGTGGTCTCTTGTGGCCTTAGGGCCCGATGACGATAGTGCAGGCCTAAAAAAGCCATGGTACTCACAATGGCCACTAAAAATTTATCATCCAACACCAACTTATCACCATTCGTACCTAAAACCGATCTGTATTCCATTCATCACTCCAACAATCCCTCCACGGTTCTTGTCACTCCTCTTTTCTCATTGGAGACAATTATGATTCATGGAGTAGAGAGGCGTATGTGGCTCTTCGTGCAGCAAACTTAGGTGTTGATGGATGTTTGCAGTCTCACGGGGCGAATGACATTCCCAATTGGCAGAGATGCAATGAAATGGTCAGGAGTTGCATTCTCAATTCTGTCTCACTTGAAATTCGTCCAAGCATCTTGTACGTTGAGACTGCAGCGCAAATTTGGACATATTTGAAGGAGATATATTCGATCTAATGCACCTAAGATCTGTCAGTTTAAGAGCGATCTATTTATCATATTAAGCGAAAGGTATGTCTGTTTCTTCTTATTTTATACAACTTAATCGTATGGGATGAACTTCGACTCTATTGCTCACATTCCTCCTTGTATACGTGGTAGTACCCAAAAAATATCATCGATCAGCGACATCAGAGATCATTCCATGGAATTCCTTCAAGGACTCTATGTAAGGCCCCAAAAATACCATAGAATTTCTATAATAATTTTTATTATATATTAAAGATTATAGAATTGAGCCAAACTTGGGTTTCAGGAAAAGCAAATAAGTGATGGTGTGAAAAGTAGAATAAATATGTGAGCATATGATTAAATATTATATGCTAAAATGAAAGTAAATTGAACGAAAAATAAACCCAGTGAAAAGGGAAAATTTATATTTGCCAAAGCCAGAACCCTAAAGGCTCAAGTAGTAAACTTAAATGCTGAATGTGAAATAAATGATAGTAGAATGTACAAATAAGGAGACTAAATCAGCTTTAAGTGAAAAATGGAAAATGGGATTTAATGAGGAAATATTAGCGTGGCCTTATAATGGATAAAGTGACTTAAGATCACATTTGGTCTTGGGAAAGAGCACATTGTGCCAAAAACGTTTGGAGAAGAGTGTGAGAGGAGAAAGCTAGGGTTTTGCAAGAAGAAGTGATTTTGGTGGGAGATCATCCCAATTTATGGTTTCTAAGTGATCAAGCATCTTGGGTGAAGAAGATTAAAAGGGATTTAAGGTAAGAACCAAATCCTAGATTTCTTTAAATGATGTTTCGGTTAGAAAAACCCTAGTCCATCCATGGGTTTTGCTCATGGTTGGTTTAGGATGATATTATGATGTTATTGGGAGTGATTCCCATGATTTGTTTTAGGTTTTTGAGGATTTTTGGAGAAATCGCAAAAGAGCAAACAGGAAAATCTGGGCACATCGGGCTCCTACGCTGTAGCGTGGGATGCCTCGCCACGGCGGTAGTGTAAATAGCCCTCGGGTGCGCCACGGCGTAATCTTGTTCTAGCAGAAAATTTTGGATTGTTGTTCCAGTCTTGTATTAATCTTGGCAGATAGTTTAGGACCCTAATAAATGACTAATGGGGTTCAAATAAAGAATTAAACTAAATAAACCATGCCGTACCTCTCGAGATTAAATCTTAAAAATGGACTTAGTGTCTTAACCGCCCCGTGAGGAGATAAATTTGGCATTCACTAAAGCGTATAATAATTGTTTATCCACTAAGGAAGTAGCGTAATTAATTATTGACTAGGGATGGGTGGGGATCACTAACCTAGGACCAGATCAAAGGGAAGGAAGCGAGGCAGAAGCGGCTTTGGTTTGTTCAACGACCCTCTATCCTTATTTCAAGTGTTTGGTAGTATACCAAATAAATGCGAAAACAGTTATATGGAATAAGTATATCTTTGAAATGATATTCTGAAGTGTATGGTTGAAAATGTGATTTTGAAGTAATAAGACAGAGGTGGTACGTAATAAGTGATTAATTCATTGTTGCAAATGAATTAGTCGATTCTTCGGCATCTTGAATTGAATCGATATAAGAGCATTAAAATGGCAGGATGCACAAATGCGGCATCAGTCATGAAGAGAAAACGAAGTGCAATGTCCCATGACGGGATGCACCAATCGGCATTAAATCATGATGGTGTATGGCATTGTTAAAATGTCCAGCAAGCGGGATGCGCAATTAGCATCTGTCATGATGGTGTATAGATTTTAAGTGACCATGGTGGGGTGTACCAATGGCATCCATTATGATGGGGGCAAAATTTTACCCAAATGTTGTAAGCACATTGCCAGAATGATAAAAGGGCGAGATTCGCGAAGGCGAAATCACCATGAATGTTAATTGTATGAAACCGAGTGAAATAATAACAAACGTAAAGTATAATGGATTTGTAAACTAAATACATCATTCGGAGTATATGTTTGAATCTCATGATTTGAGTTAAGTAAATAGAAAACATGTGAAAATGCATATTTTGATACGATCAATGATTTGTAAAGTGAAAGCATGTGAAAATGAATGAGCATGAATATAGTTTGATATAAAAAGACATGGTTTATGATAAATGCATGTCATATTAAAGCTGAAAGTGGAATGAAGCTGTATAGAACCGAGCATGAAAATGCTTAGCGTGTGGATTTTATCACATATGCGAGGTTTCGAGTAAATAGGGAAAGAAGGCAAGATCAAGAAGCGTGGGGAATCATAGAGAAGGATTGGCATATAAGTATATTCCCCATTATATACATATGTTTATTATTTGAGCGATGTGACACTTTGTGAGCAAAAAGAGTTAAACTTTAAACTATTATTTTATATATCATTTTGCTCAAGGAAGCATGATCGACATTTGTAAATGAGTGTATAAGAGTAAATGTTTATGTACCTACCATTTGAAAAATGTACATATTGAAAACCACTAAAAGCGAAATAGTATAAATAAAACATTTTGATAGATAAATGAAAACTTGATTTGGATTAAGCGAGGGCTCAGTTCAGATCATGTCGAGGCGGGTAGAGGATTCGGGTCGTGACACTTTTAAAAAAAAAATGAAAAGTAAACAAAAATTAAGCGATATCACAGAACCAATTCGGATCTCACTTGATGAATCCCGAATAGGAAAAGGGAGCTACTCCATGATAATTTCTCAGCTATTCGAAGCCAAATTCTCTTGATAGGTGCACCCATCCGTTCAGCGCATATCTTTTGCTCTGAGTGCTAGGAAAGCAACAAGAAATCTATATTTGAATGACTCGACCTCGATTACGCTACACTTGGGCGTCGAAGCGAGGCCTTAGGGCATATAGAAACGCCCATGCCCATTTGTGACCAGCTGTAACCATCACGATTGAGCAAATGCAGCATGCTATCAACTCATGGCTTTCTTTGATAAGCAAGGGGAAGAAACCTGCGCCAGCCAACATCCTAACATAAATCGTCGGGCAATCAAGCGGCTTGGATCAATACAACAAATTTGCTTGCACTCGCACTAAAGATGAATCAAGTAGTTATTTCACCCATCCCAGGTATAACCGAAGCATTTTCCACATTCTCATTGGATCATTGATTTTAGTGCATCAAATCATATAATGCACATCTCTTTCATTTTTTCTTCTGCTCTGATTTGTAACCAAAGGCTATCATTCCTTGCACGATGGTTATGAAGCCATTACTACTCACATAGGCATTGTATGTTATTTTGCCTCATTAACACTTACAAATATTTTTATATACCATATTTCAAATCATCATTATCCATCTCTCTTGATTGACAAATCAATTCATTGTGATGTAATTTTTTCTTCTTCTGGTTGCTATTTTCAAGACCACACAGCAAAGAAGACGATTGGTTGGGATAGTGCTTGACATGGACTCTTCTACCTTGATGTGCCTTTAGTTTATAATTATGACTTTTCTTTTTAGATTTGTAATAATTTTGATGTTTGGCATGCTTGCCTTGAACATCCATCAAAAAATCTAGTTTAATTTTATTTTAGTAAATTTCCCATTATTGTTGGAAATAAAAATTTTGTTTCAGCGATGTTTGTCCACATGCTAAAAAACGTTTCCTTTTCCCACTGTAAGTATGTCTACTTCTTCCTCATTGTTATTTTTTGAATTAATACATGTTGACATTTAGGTGCCTTCTCGTACCATCAATAAAACTGGTTCTCGCTTTTTCTTAACTATTATGATGATTATTCCACGATGCATTTGGATATATTTAATGAAGAATAAATCAGGAAACTTTTCATATTAACTCATTTTTAATCAAATCAATCGTCAATTTAATATGGAAATTTCTCTTAGTGCAGTAATAGGGAGTATTTCTCCTCAACTCCTAAGTCATTCGATAAGATAATGGCACCAAAATTTTCTTCTAAGAGAAAATTTAAAATTGGATGCATGACAATGACATTTTCATCAAACGAGTTGCATTACCTTTAACAAAATGGTGTTGAGCGAAAACATTGTCACTTACTCAATGTTGCTCGCGCTTTACGATTTCAAGCTGGTTTACCACTTTCTTTTTGGGGAGAAATGCATTCAACAGCTTTTATCATTAATAAAATGCCGCTCTACTCCTTGATTGCCAATCCTCTCATGAAATATTACTTTAGGGCTGTCCCATCCTATTCATTTGTTGAGTCTAAACTCATATTTTAATCAATTTTCTAGTATCATTCTAGAAGTTTATGATTCATTTAATCTTGATTTATGGAATATTCACCAACTTTTTGTTTTGTGGTTTGTATGAAAAAATTTTATTGAGAAAAACGAAAAATTGGCGTCACGACAAACTATGTCGTGACATAGCATCGAGAATGTTGCGATAAATTCTAATATAAGCAGTGAAGTATGTCGCGACATGGATCAAGGCGAGTGCAAACTGAGGAAATGAAGAGCTGTCGCTGACCTGATTTGAGATATTTGACTAATTTATGTCGGCGACATAAAATGGAGAAGTCCGCGAAGAAGAATATCACGATATTCCAAACTGTATTTGTGACATTGATAAAAGAAAATGGCGGTGGAAATTATGTCGCGACATTTTGAATCGTATGACAAGGCGAAATGCAGGATCATGAGACAAAAAAACAACTCGTCACGAAGAAAATAGCGGAACAATGAGACCAAGGCATGACAAAAAGTTGTTGCGAAGTTTTATGTCAAACGAAAATAACATAAGAGCTAAGGTGAATTTGTCAACAAAGACAAATATCGTTGAGACGAGTTGAAAATCCTAAAAAAGAATGTTAAAAACTCTGAAACTCATGTTGCGACATAATAAAGAATTGAAATGAATCTATCAGATAAAGGAAGATTAATAATACTTATGACAATACAAGAGCTGATGAGTAAGAGATTTACGCCGCGATAGAAATTTATGTTCTGATAGAAAATGGAAAAGAAGTGAGATGAGCTAAGAGAGAAAGCGAGTTTGGCTCGTGACAAGGGATTCAGCATTGCAACAAAAGTTAAGCCGGCCAGTAAAGGAGTAAGAAGACTTTGTCGACATAGAAAGAGTCTATCGAACCTGAGTTAGTCTCAACAATACAAAAGAAAACCTAACTCTATATAACAACAAATCCATATTAATGGGAGCTTCTGTCATGTGAAAAGTACATCCACGACATAAATTGAGAATACTGTGAAGAATGTCGCAACATAATAGAGATTATTGCAACAAAGTTAAAGAAGGATTAGAGGAGAAATTTTTGTCACAACAAAGAGAATAAGCGAATGTCATGACATAAAACAGACATCGAAGCAAAACTATGCCACGACAAAGTCAAATTATGTATACAATAGAATTGAAGAAGATAGCATGAAAATATGTGTGAGGAATTGCGAGGCCACGATAAAATTTGAGTGACAAAGATGAGAACCGTAATAAGTGAAAAACTTTATTTGTCGCGACAAAGAGACCATTTTAGACCTCGTTTTGGGATCCACAGTCGTGCCTTGAAGTGTGGCCCATCATTTTCCCAAAAGCTCTATAAATAGAGCGTATCACAGAACGCTGTCTTTGCAACTTAAGCAAATCGGGACTTCTGGATAGAAGACTCTTTGTATATTATTTTTTTCTTTTATTTTTATCTTTTATTTTCCCTTTGTAAGATCTTGTTTTTAGCATAGTTTTTAGTTGGATTTTCTATTTAATTTCTAGAGTTGAATCTTGAAAATGAGTGTGCGACTTTGGTACAGAATATATTATGCAAAGAATTTCTTTTCACTCTTGTTATGTTTTAAATGGATTTTGGACAATTATGGAGTTAATTATTTAGTTAGTTTTACAATTACATTTGAGTATTTTCCTTATCGATTAGTCAATGATATGCCTTGAACTTGATTTTGAAATATTTAGGCTCCCTCTCTAGGAATGGGTTGATGGTGATTTTTATTTTTTTGCACAAAGTGGAAGAACGTCTTAGTTGGAAATCTTGAATTTATTTGATTGGTATTATTCTTGAACTTAACTGTTCAAAGTACTAGATCGTGTACCCAGAAAGCCAGGCGTATCTTACTCGTTTCAAGAAGGCACTGTGTGACACGAGGCTGAATTCAGAGAGTATAAGCAGTTCCTTATGTAGATGCATGATAGACTAATACTTGAAACTAATGAAATTGAAGATTACTAGGACTGGTCCTAACCTTGCATAAGTACAATGTGAGTTGGTTGGGAGAAGCCAGGTTTATTTTTGGGAGGGTTCTCCTCTTCTTGGTAGAAATGAATTTTGATCACGTGTTATGCCGAATCTAAGTAGTCAAGGGATAGTGAGGAATTTCACATTAGGTGGAAGAAGACAGAGATTTTGATTCAAAATTGGAGGAGCTGATGTCTGTCCTGGAGTGAGAATTCTTGGTCTAAGATTGATTTGAGCTGGAGATAGAAGGTAAAATGCACAAATCACTTGAGGAAGTTTGTATGTACATGTGATTGGATCTATGGAGTGAAGCTGGGCATGAATCTAGTCAGTGAAGGTGCTGGTTGGGAGAGAAATCAGAGCCTCTATACCACGGGTAGTAAACTGAGGTTGAAGCTCCGAAACTATTGGGGACAGCTTGACTCAAGTGGTGAGTGACAATCATATATCGGTCTAACACATTGTTTGTCTTGCTCGATGAACTCCTCAGATCTCCTCTTATTATTATTATTATTTTCAAAGTATACTAGAGCATTATTTTAAATATTATTTTGTGGTTCTCTTTACATGTTTTGTGGCTGGAGTTCAATGTGGGATCTTGATGAGGTTGGGTGGTGCAGTGTATTTTGGGACATCATCAATCACCTCATAGAACGATATCTTGGTTAAAAATCCACTTTTATTACTTATCTGACTGTGAACTTGCGAGTGATTTAGATCAAACACAATTTAATGAAGATCCATTTTTTACAAAGGGCGAGAGCATATTCTACAAAAAACAGGTCAACAGTTTTTAGCACCGTTGTCAGAGATTTTAGTTAGTCTTTGTTAAACCAATGCTAATTACTTGGTAGAATTTTGTCTAAGCGTGTAGAAAGCCAAAACATGTTTTTTAGTGGCCGTTTTCGAGGATTGATTGATGAATTTAAGAGGTCAAATATTTTTAATCAAAAGAAATTTACTAATTTGGACATTTTTCTTTATTTTATAGAAAAATAATAAAAATAAAATCACAAAAATAGTTTAATAGTAATAGCTGAGAAAGCTACAAAAAATCTTCTATGAGCTTAGCAGATATAATTGTTTCCCACATATTTAATTTGATCTTAATGTATTTCTATTTCAAGAAGATTTTAAATGCACAGAAAACCATAAGAAGATCTACTGCCTTTGGACACAGAAATTGAGAGAACATTAAGGAATCTGAGGAAAGTTACAAGTACTGAATCTATAAGTATGACAAATCAAAGAAAGGCGCAACTTATTCCAAAAGCGAGAAACGAAAGGTACCAAAGAAACAAATGATGATGGAGGACTTTTGGAGGGTGACTATGAGATGGGTATTACGCTGTAGAATGACCTACCATAAAAGTGACAATTTTGAATAAACCCTGACCCTTATCACAATGGTACAACAACATCAGTTCACTAGGCATCAGGTGAAAACTGATGAACATATGGGAAGTTTATGAGGAATGGCTAACACGGTCAGGCGAATGGGACCGAGTGATCACCAGCATGGCTTTTCCCTTTTC
Source organism: Tetrastigma voinierianum (assembly GCA_016808115.1). Taxonomy (NCBI): domain Eukaryota; kingdom Viridiplantae; phylum Streptophyta; class Magnoliopsida; order Vitales; family Vitaceae; genus Tetrastigma; species Tetrastigma voinierianum. The sequence goes on along the minus strand of JAEQBH010003001.1, from coordinate 15,230 downwards.
ATTGAGAGATGTGGCAACAACTTGGTTTGAGTCATTGCCTATTGGATCAGTTGCAAATTGGGAAGAGTTGTTGAAGGCCTATTTGAGCAGATTTTTCCCCCCAGCCCTAACTTCTGAAAGAAGAGGAGAAACCATAGTGTTCACATGGGGGGAGGATGAAAGTCTCTACAATGCATGTGAGAGATACAAGAGACTACTAAAAATATGCCCTATGCATGGAATAGATATGACCACTCAGATGGACATTTTCTACCATTCAATGAATTATGCCTCAAAGAGGTATAATTGATGCGACCCTCTTGTGGGGCTTTCAAAAGAAAGTGTTGAGGAGCGAGGTTTACAGTTGAACCTTGCCGAGAATGCAGCCTCTGACTCCATCTGACTTGGTATATATGAGGCCCAGAGAAGGTGAGTGGTGTAGTGGAGAAACCCAGTCAGTTGACACCATAGCTGAGTTGGGTTGACAACTGGACAGACTTGAGCTAAGCCCGAGGAGAGAGAATAATCACTTTGTGTATGGGAGTGGGGGCAGTGAAATTTGAGGAGGAGGAAGAAAGAAGAGAAGAGTGAGCAGAGGAGTGCAAAGCAGTGGTTCCTATGTCAGGACGAGGCATTACCCCAAATGCCGGCGGGAGCCGCTTTTGGCCCGATTTAGCTTTTCACCACTTGCTTTAAGGGAACTTAGCAAGGCTACCGCACCGGGAGCAAGCAAGTAAAGGCCGAAGACTGGGGTAACATCTGCGGTACCAAAGCTCACGGAACCTGCCCATGCTGCTGCTTTGCCATCGAAGGTAGAAAAATTGAAGCAGAAAGGAAGATCAAGTTACCGCTTTGGGTTTATTCTTGCCTCATAGAGAAAAATAAGAAATTGTTGAACACTGTAGAGTAGGAAGAAGTTTAACGAGTATGATTAAAAACTTCCTGATTTATGTTTGACTATCTGTACTATTGAAAGAGCTCACCAGGGCTCATTTAGGAGGCGACTAAACTTCTATCATGTAGGACAGGATTCAAGGGATTCAATTACAGTGACTGGTAAGTCAAGGTATGTGTAACAGAGAACAGCGAGAGAATTCCCTGGAGGAACTTAATGAGGGACCAGATCTGGGTTGAAGAAGGATGAGAATTTCTGAGTGAGTCTTGAAATATCCCATTGTGCAGTCAAGTGAGCGATCTTGGAGTGTTCAGTAGAAAGTTTTAGCACATGGTTCTCCATTTGATGGTGCATCGTTTTGATACCCAGTTTCAGTTTTATTTCAGAGGTTTTGTTTTTATGCATTCTTAATTTATTTTTTGGATGGTGAGAGCTCTCATGTTGGGGATAAATTGAGATTCAGAGCATTCCTTTCATAAGAAGACTCACTATAGAAATATTTTGCAGGGGGAGTTCTTACCTAACTTGATGCTCTTTGGCGTCATGCATGATTAGTTTGTTTTGAACTAGAGGAAATTTTAATACTTCCGTTTTGCTCTCAGTTGAGTTCAGTTACATTGTGATATCTTGCAGTGAGGTGTTAACTTGGGTGGGATCTTGTCCAATACTAGAACACATGCTTGTGACTGTGCCATTATTTAGGTATAAATAAATGATAGAGATTTTAAGGGACAGATGATGTGTGGGTTCAAATGTTGGCTGATTATGGTGACAGTGGACAGTATAACCTCAAGTGAAAGAGTAGATTTATGAAATAAGATTAAAGATTGACAAGAGAAATGGACCAATATAGAAGATTGGCTGAAGAAGAGCTCAGTTAGAGTGCTGAAGTAAATGTTGAAGTGAGAATAAACAGAAAAATGACAGAACGGAGGATAAGATTCTAAGGTACCGTTTTTCAGTTCAAATGTAATAAAAATGGCGCTGTTGGGTCAAAAACTCATTAGACTTTTTGATATTTTTACGAAGTATATTCAGGGATAAATGTGATTTGTTTACCATATTCAATGTGATTAACATCAGTTTGTTTCAGGAAAATCACTGTGAGACTTGAATCTTGCAAAATCTGGGAGGAGCATTTTTATAGGTGAGATGAGATCTGTGAGAAAATTCTGGAAATAATGGCTGGAGCTCAGGGATCTGATATTCAGTCATTCATAAATCAAGGCTTTAGGAAAGACAGAAAGGGGCTTTGGATGAATGGAAGTTTGACAGAAAGTTGTGAGAAGCGTGAATTGAGACTAAAGTAACAAGGGAGAAAATTAAGCGCTGTGACATCAACGAGTATGTGAAACACAGAATTCTAAGACGGTCAACCACGACACAACTAAGTGGGCAGGATTCAGCTACTGGCAAGCCACGAGTCTTTGCGAAGAAGAGTTGCTGACGCCAGTTTTCGTGCGGGTTCCCATTTTATGGTGTTTTCTATATGATCTTCAGACATAAATGAAGATTCAGATGTTGACCAAAATGGGGTTTGAAGAAGTGTAACTGGCGCTCGATGGGCTTGCAGACGGACTTGACACTTTTACAGTCGGGATGAAACTGTTAACTGTGATACCAACAAGTGCGACTAGCGGCGAAGGAATCAAGGTTGTTTGTAGCCAAGGAATGCGTTTCAAATCTCAATTGGGAAGGAAAGTTTGTTTGCTATTGGCGAAAGTTAACGAAGAATGGAAATAGAATTTTTGTATCTTGGATGACATCAAATCGACCGATGAAGAATTACTGACAGCAAGGTGTTCAAATTCAGATCGCGCATGATCGTCATGGCGGAAGAAGATGGTTTGCAACCTCAAACTGGAGTTCGCTGTAACTCAAAAGTTTTGGAAGATCAAGAAAGACGATGATGCTGACCGTATAGTTGAGGTGGGCGCTCAACATAAAACAAATGAACCAGGATGCGACCATAACGATGTACGTTAACGGTCAAAATGGTTGGGATAAACCAGTTTGCATTGAGAAGAGTGCGTTAGATTCAGAAACGTCAAGGGATCCATGCTCATGACATCAGCAAGTGTGAACATGGATAGTATTGGGCTTTCTTGCACAGTTCAATGGACATTGGAGTTGAATTCAGTTGCACTCTGGGTGTCATAAGATGCTTTAGAGAACTTCAATTTTTCAGTCTTACTACCAGAAAAGGAAGAAGGACAATATTGATGAATTTTAAATTTTTATTTTTTGTTTTGTTCATTTGTGTAGAACTGTGTGGTTGCAGTTATATGTTTTGTGTTATACAGTGGCAATCTGAACAAATTTAGGTCATTTTCTTATGTTATTAATTAATTCCCAGACCATTTGTGACGCGATGCTCCATTTCTTAATTCGCAATGTGTCGGGCGCTCATGCAGTTCGTTTACCTCGATTTTGGTCTTTCTACGTTCAAGAGAGTCATGAGTTGCGGTTTGCCAAGTAGTTCGTTTGGATGGATAGAACCCAATAAGTATTTACTAATACTGATTAGTGTAATCTTTGCTGCGATGCATCGGGGTTGCTCTGGGAAATGAGACGAGATTACCAGAGGCGAGAAGCGTTATTGGTGTGTTGCTGCGACGGCGAAGCTTGGCGATAGGAGTTTGTTTTGATCGTCATTGTTCCCAATAACGGTGGGTTGGGAGATTGTATTACAATAATATAATAATCGAAGTTCGCTGTCAGGTGGGTTCGATCACATTGTTGCTTTTGGTTCTAATCAAGGAAAGGATGACCAGCGAACGGAGACGGAAGACTTCCATTAAGTGGTGGGCGGCGAAAAACACAGAGGAACAGCTCACCTCTTGCTCGACGAAATGGTCGTGCGTGTGAAGAAAAATATTCCCGATCATGCGAGATTTTGGTTCTGGTGTGGTTGATCGTCATGGAAGCGGGATATCGGCTAGAACAGTATGGAGAAAATCAGACTAATGATGATCCGGGTTAATGCTTTTGGATCAGTACCAGAACTGGGAGAGCAGTATATTGTTTATCTTTGAACAGAACATTTGTTTATCATTTCTTTTGATGGTTTCAGACTATCCACAGAGGCGTTTAACCAGTTTTACAGTTTGTTTTGATTCAGTTGCTTTTTTGTTTTTTGGCTTGGTGACATTATTCAATATTGGGATTTTTAATTTTGTTGTTTAGATAAAATCTTCATTATGAGTTTGAGTCAAATAGTATGGAATTTTAAGTAGTTGATTAGTTGATCTTTAATTAAGCTGCTCCAATCTCGTCGCAGACTAAGTACAGGACTTATTCGGCTTTTACTACTTGTATGACTTTGTGCACTTGCGGTGTCATAGTTGAACCCATATTTTAAATCATGAACATTAAGAGAGAGAAAATTATTTTATCAAGCAAAATTATCCAAAATAACATGGGTCTGAGAAGTGTAAGGCTCTTATAATTATGTTAATTTGAGGGGTTTTAGTCTATATATAGAAAAATGAGCAAATTTTTATGGCGTCGATTCTAGGGATTGAAGAATTAATTAGATCAATATTAGAGCAAAAGAAGGAATTCCTAATTTGGACATATGATAAGCGAAAGAACAAAATAGCATTACAACGAGTGGCTACATCAATCACTGATCTTTAACAAGCCATGTTGAAAATATTTGTTTTTAGTTTGACTAATCTTATTAATTTAGCGGTATGTTTTGATTTCGGAAAACCTTTCAATGCATAGGAAATAGGATTAGAGCCTGATTCCGGTGAGACCTTGGGTGGAAAAAAGAAGAACACTTTCGGGGAGCTTAAGAAAGACAAAAAGGAAGGCGACGCGGCCTGGCGGATGGGAGACATGACCGGGACAGGCGGAGACGGACGTGACGGGCTCCGTGCCGACACCGATGAAGGGTTTACAGGCACATTGACCTTTGAAACTAAAAGCAGGCCAAAGCGAAGAGGAAGGAGGCTGGTAAGTTCTCGGAGTGAAGATCTAGATGGTAGAAGGCGCTCAGTGTGTCCTCTCGATAAAAGGGATTATTACTCGGTAAGCGACCACTAACAAAATGCGTTCCTTCTAGAACTTGTGTGAAGATGGAAGGTCCAAAATGATCAACAGCGCCGGAGCACTTGGAACACAAAGCCTTGGCGACCTGCTTCTGTGAAGTCTAAAGCGAGGGTAATCTTGCAGGAACATGACCTTTGTCCCTAAGCATTAACAAGCATACAGGAACACCCATGTAAGTTGGGGAAAGGCGAGGAGGACAGACATTCAAATCTTGTAGAACCGCACTTTTTATAAAAGGATCACAGGGGAAGTGGAGGTTGTTCTCGACGCCACCTCGAAAAAACACACCATCTTAGGCACTTCAACAACGTAGGTGGTCAACACGTCGGGGCACCAAACTTGGACCCCTGAACGAGGGGCCCACTCTTGAAGCATAAAGATCTCACCGTGCAAGGGGTTCAGGCAGGTGGGGCCTGGCCTGGCGGTCACCAGCCGCTGGCAGCCCTCGAATATTGATAGCTAGGATACCGATTCCGTTAATTTTCACTTGCCCTCATCCGAGGAAAAGGGTGTCAGCAGGGGCAGCCCGGTGAACCACCACGACCAAGCGTTGTTCCCCAGTCGGTTCGAGCCAGAACTAGACGCCTCGCGGGGATACTCCTATGCGCCAAAAGCAGAGGAGGCCGAGCCCGGGACCTATGGAGATGCAGCAGGGGTTAAACAAAGAAAAGAAAAGGAATCAAGGAAATACAAGAACCCGTGAGAACATACAGGATCACCATGAGGCGAGCCAAGAGGACAAAGCGAGGAAGAAAGGCGTTCCAAGGCCGGAAACAAGGCCAGGGACACCAGCCCCCCAGCGAGATATCAGGACCACGGCGATCTGAACACTAGTCGGACAAGATTCAAGGAAAAAAAAGGCATAAACTTGCAGAGGCAAAAAGCTTCGAGAACAAGGGAACAAAGTGTAAACGGTCAAGGGACGTTTTTAAGGAAGCTAAGAGCCACAACTGAAATAAACGCAAAAATCGAGAAGCCATCGTATCACAAGATGTGGGACGACGGCAAAGCCGTAATCAAACCCTTCTTGAGTAGCCACATGGGTATCAGCCTGATCTAAGAAGTGATACAGCCCTTACTTTGTCTTAGTCAAAGAATTTGAGTAATAATGGGGGTTTGAAAAAATAGTGCTTTTGTCTTGAGATACAAGCAACGTCGGGATTAAAAATGGGCCTAGTACTAGAGATAGGCCCTTAATGATATCCCTCAAGCGAATGAGGCAGGGACCCATTTCGCCCCATTAAAGGCGGTGGCACTAAGAAATCTATATTAGAGAAAACCCAATCTCCGCAATCTGGGGAAAGTAGGATATTTCCCAATTATTGCTCATCAATTATCTATTATTAATCGGTTTACGATAAGGAAAGAAAATCTCCTACCCACTGGGAGAAATATCGTATCATCCTCTAACAAGGAAATATACTATTCAGTGTCATCATCCAACTATGAAAGTTATCGGTGAAAGGTATACGGAACAGCATACAAAACTTCATTTCCTAAGTAGTGATCTTCTCTTTCATCGGAAGAATTGACTTGGGCATCGGAGGGGAGGCAGGCGAGCCACTGACAGTCCCTTTTTGTTTTTTCTTTTGTAGAGGATCTGGCCGCGAGTCGGTAGTTCGGTGACAATTCCCGGCCAGCTTTCCAGCTGGATTAGGTTGAAAGCATCACCAAATATTATTATTGATATCAATTATAGATATCATAAAGTAGTTAAACCCAACATCGGTTAAATTCAAATTTAGCAAAGAAAAAAAAAATTAAAAGGGAGAAAATAATTGAATGTTAAAAATAAAAAAACAAATAGGAAAAGGCATGGAGTCATGAAATTAAGGAAGCGCAGTTGGCTAAGATCCATCTTTGCCTCCGCATTTATCTCAGATTTGTTTCACCTTCATTGAAACATTCTCTGTCTGTATACCACTCAAAATGACACACCCTTGCTTTTCTTCTACTTTTTCATGCCTCTCTCGATCCAGTAATCCAAGCAAAACAATGTCTAAAAACCATCCCCACAGCCTCAGATTCATCATCCCTCGACTCCTCAAACTCTAAAGTTAAATCCGCCCTTGAAGCCCTCTCTCACATCCTCACCTCCCTTCCTCCCTCCCTCTCTTCCTCCCAAACCCCGCCCTTGCTCTCCTCAACATTTTAAAGCCACTTCACAAATCTCATCCTTCTCCGCCAACCCAACTCCGGCGCCGGAGACAACAACCTCTGCCGATGGCTCTACGACGTTTCTGATCATCGACCCCAACCTCCACCTCGTCGTTCTCCGATTCATCCCCATCATCGCCGGCGTTTATCTCTCCAGAGTAGCCCTAAGAAAACATCTCGCCGGCTTTGAAGCCGTCCTATGAGCTCTCTACGCCCACGAGACCACCTCACGCGCCGGGCAGGCTAACGGCAAATCAATATCCCAGACCTGTCAAATTCCAGCATCTACCATGAAACAAAAGCGTCGTTCAAGAAGGACGGAACCGAGCAGAACGTCGCCGTCATGTCTCCGAGCTTGGAGCCTCACGGGACCGTCAGATCAAGCCGGAGGGCACGTATAGTCGGTGTTGCGTTGGAATTATATTACAGCAAGATATCGAAAATGCCGGTGGGATCGAAGATAGATTTCTGCGAGTTCTGTATAGTATGGGCTGGGCAGAATGGGGACATGCCGCGAAAGGTTGGGTTGAAGGGAGGAGAAGGAGGAAGATGATTCTGGAACAGCTGGAGTCTGAAGGAAGGAGGAGGAGTGAGGAGATTCCCGCTACATGGGGAGCTTCTGGAACCGGTGTTGAGGATTTTAGGTCGTGCCCTAATCAGGACAGACGAAGAACAAAGAACTGACTGAGGCTGCATCTACTGCTTGTAGGAGTCTGTATGCGAGGTCTTTGCATGATATTGATCCAAAAGCAATATTAGCGACTGAGAGTCTCCTGAGGATTGGGAAGATGGAATTGGAAGCGAATAATGAATTTGATCCTACGGATTTACCAAAGTCTCATCTCATCACCCTCTGAACTCTCTGCCTGTTGGGGTAATTTTTGGTTTTGGTTTTTGTTTTAGATTCTGCTTTTTCATTTATTAGGTACTATTTTTCATGGTTTTATCATTTGGTAAGTTTATTCATGCCATCTATTTTATTTTGTCTCCCGCTGTCTTACATTTTTTTGTTAACATAAAGCTTGTTTGGAGCCTCAGAATGCAAAAGAAAATATGAAAGTAAAATAATAAGGAAAAGAGTGGAAGGAAAAGAAAATTTGATAAAAAATAAAATCTATGTTTAAAGCTTAATATATTAATTGCTATATGTTTATTCAAATTCATTTTATATGTTTTAAACTTAATATATTAATTATATATATTTATTCAAACTCATTTTATTTGTTTATAAAAGGAGTTTTGGGTGTTTTTTTACTAAATATTTAATTGAATATTGAATAAGACTTAATAGTTTTAAGTATGAAGTTGTTTGTTTTTTATATGCTTAAAATTAACATCTTAATTATGGCTCTGTTTGGGGTTGCGATTAAAACTGCGTTGAGGTAACAAAACTGTGTTTTAGGTCTAAACGCAGTTTTGGGATGTTTGGTTGATTTCAAAAATCTATGGTGATCAATCACAATTTGATTTTAAAACTCAGAGTTTATAAGTAAGAGTGAACTTGCTTTTTAAAACAAAAAAATTGAAATTAAGTGCAGTTTTTTATTTTATTTGGACAAAAATAACTAGGCATAAAGCTTTTATATTCCTGATGAGCCAAAATATAAAAGCTAAGCTTTTCCCATATATCCTCACCCTTTGCAAATTTCACTGTTTCTACTATTATTCTTACAAGGAATTTCAATGCAATATTTGGTGTGCGGTTCTGAGAAAGCTTTGGATTCTTCTTTGATTATTTTACCAGTAAGTTTTTCTTCATAAATATTTAACTATTAAGTTGTTTATTTACATTGTTTTGTTGCTTTTATGAGCGACAGGTGGTGGAGATGTGACCTGAATTAATAAATATAGGAAAAATTTAAAGGCACAATTTATCAATAGATTTACAAATTAACCTAATGAAAGAATTTTGGATACATATGTTAACAACATTAGTTTAAAATTATTAACATTAACATCAAAAAGGAAGATACATATATGAATAATATCACATTTGGTATTTTATATTTAGATACACTTTTAATCAGATTTTACCAAACGTAGCAAAACATAAATTCTACGCCCGTCTTTAACAATATTCTCGTTTATGATACATTGCACCATAACCACCAGGTTTTTGGTAGCGCGCGTTTCTAAATCGCACTTTTTATACAACCCCAAACAAAGCCTATATTATAAGTAATTGTTTAACTTTATTATTATGATAAAATGAAAAATATTTATATAATATATTTTATAAAATTATTATGTTAAAAATATATGAATTTTTTTTGTTATTATCATTACCAAAAATAAGTATATTTATCTATTTTATATAAATAAAATAGAATATATAAAATTAATAATTAAAAACTAGATTGATGAAACCAAAATTAAATTAAACATAAAAATAACAATTCAAATGCATATTTTCAAATATCCAAAAGAAAAAAAAAATACAATTTAAGTACAAATCTTCAAATATCTAAAGACATTATATTTAAAATGACAAGTTTAAATAAGAATAAAAAGTAATTGATCAGTCATTAGACAAGAATGAGTGGGAATTCCATGCGGAGGAAGTAAAGGATGGGTGATAGTCGGATTGCTCATTTAAAATATTTCTAATTGTTCTTTTGATATTTTATTGAGGAGTACAAAGATTTTAAAATATTGTGATTGTTCTTTTAAAATACTTTTAGTGGATTTTAAGATTTTAAAAGTATATAATGGAAGATTTTAAAATATTTTAGAAAAGATACAAAAATAAACTTTTCCCATTTTAAATATGTTTTTTCTAAATAGAAAAGACAAATCATTTTCATTTTTTTCTATTAAAAAATTTTAAAGTCATAAAATAAATTAACATATAAAAAAAAATAGTCTAAATTTACACAAACTTAATTGCTTTGAGAAAAAGCTCAAAAGGCTAAAGCAGCCCTCTAAGAAATTTAAAAATATATAAATTTTGAAATTTTGATTGTATATATTTAATTTTCTTTTATATTTTTATGGTATAACGAATATAGAGAAAATCATTTTCTTTAATATTTTCTTTCCTTATCTTAGAGTTCAACCAGGCTAAGTGTCCATTAAGAGGGTTGTGTGTCAACTGGATGAGTACACAAGTGTCCATGGTCTAGCTTATAAAAAAAATAGTGTTGGGTTTGAAATTGCCCATATCTTCTTCTCATGGGTTCTACAAAAAGATAGCGTCTTCAAAGTTTGAGGTTGATGAAGATTTGAAGAAATAGAGGTGAAGTCCCTAGTAGGACTAGGAAGTAGTTAGGACTAAGGCTATCTTGTGCTGTTAGGACGTGTCAAATATGGAAAGTTCATACAAGAAGCAGAGCAACTGTGGGACGCACATGAGTCTGCTAGCTTGAAGGCTAAGGATGTAACACCCCGAAATATACCCTAGTCGTTTTAAGACGTTTGAGGTGTATTCTTTATTAAATAAAATTTTAAAAAATAAAACGAGAGACCCAAAAGGAATATTAGAGACAAGGGTAAAGTAGACATTTACCATTGGAGGACATAAAAGGCATAAAACAATAAGGTTATATGCAATTATGGAATTTGAGAAAAGATGGGATGCCAAAGTATAATATGTATAAGTTAGATTGAGAATAATAAAGAGAGAGAGGACCTAAATACAAAAATGAGAAAAATTGGATAATATCGGTTGGTACTCATTTTGAAGACAAGCAAGTAGAGAGAGAGAGAGGAAGGAGAGAAAGAAGAGAGAAAGGAAAGGGAAGAAGAAGAAAGGAAGATAAAAAAGGTATGGAACTTTGTATAGTTTGTATGGATACATGTTTTGAGTTCTATGGAGCAACCTTGGATATAAGGACTAACTGTTTGGCATTTTGATCTTTCTAGGGTTTTTGTTAAATTTCATCATAACCCTAGATTTCTATTGAAATTAGGGTTGGTAAAACCCTATGACACAAGATGAGTATGGAATCTCCTTTGAGGTTGGATTCATGGTTTAATTAGTAATTGAGTTAGGGTTTAGAACAAACCTAACTAATCCATGTTTAGTTTATGTGTAGTTATGCCCATATTAGAGTTGTTATTGAGATATTCATGAAAAATTTTGAAACAATATAAAGTATTGAGAGAGATGATTTGAATAGAATTGAGGTTCCAAGATGAATATGGAGTAGTTTTTGATGTGTACATATAGATTATTGGAGTTGATTTGGGTAGCAAAATATGGAAAAATGGGAAGCCACCTTCACGGACAGTTTTGAAGGTGAGAATGCCGAGTCACCGACAGTGTGATAGGTACCCCTTTCTTTGTTTGACCGATGTTTATATTTTTGGCCATAGCAGTCATTTCTTATCCGATTTGGGTGATTGAGTTGATGGTTAAGCTGAAATTGAGAAAATAAAAAACATACTAAAATAGCTACCTTGAGTGACTACATGTGGCGAAAAATTCCTTTCGAAGAGGCATGTTGAGAATTTATGCTTAGTTTGATCATAGAGTAGTCCAGGTTGTTTAGGACATAACTCGAGTTTCGGTGCTCCGATTTGGGTGATTCCAGTTGGAGATGAACCCTTAGCACCTTAGCTTCAAATGAATACAAAGAACCAGGGTTAGGTATGAAGTTAAGTCTCTTGAAAAAAAATGAGTATTACAAACTGTCCCTAGTGTAAAATCGGAAAAATGACTAGTTTGGCATGAAAATGCCATAACTTGAGTTCGGATGATATAATTGGAATGATTCCAATTTATAAATTTTAGTAGATTCACTAGAGGAATAAGAATACATGAATGAGGTGTGAATACATAGGTATCATATCGGTACAAGTATATGAGATACCATATCTTGTGAGGCGTAAACAGAAAAATAGGGAAATGTAATATGTATAGATGTGTTCATGAAACATGAATATGATATGAAACATGAAAATGAATTGAAACATGAACATGAACATAAAAGGCAATGTGTCATGAACACATAATATGATTAAGATAGGTTATTCTGAAAGACATATGATAGTATGACTACCTAGAGCGAGAAGAGAATGAGTGGGCGGTCGATGGTGCTTGACGCTCTGCTAATGCTCACGACATACATTGTAGGCGAGGCAGTTCACGATCGGTGCTTAAACACTCACGCTTCAAAGGTGTTGCGACATACAGTGACTACGTGGTGACGCGTATCCACGTTCGATGCTATACCATACCTTCGGGTTCTTAGTGTATTATGTCCATCCCATTCATGGTTCCCGGTCTAGGTAAACGACTATAGATATGTATATAAAAAGTACATGAATAAGACCCAGTATGCTTAGCATACTTACGTATTACCATCTTGTGTACCCTTGAGCTCATACGTTCTGATTTAATATAACAAAGTCATGAAACAATAAAAAGGTGACCGAATCGAGGATACCCTTAACATGAAGATGTATAAGTTTGAATACTGATTGTAATCTGAGCCAATTGGATATGTTACGAATCTATATGAACTCAGGCATATGTGTGGTATATGAGTTTTTAGGACAATATGTGTATAATTCAGAGTGTCAGAAGGCCTTGTATGTATTAAGACTACGAATAAAGAATAGAGTAAAGAAATGAATATGGTAAATATGCGGAATGTACCCTCTGGAGCACCTCTTGCATACGTGCACGCCAGTACCTCACGGTTACTTTTGTACAGAAGTAAAATGTTAAGTAGTACCTCACGGGTGCCCGGTATCCGAAATCTGGGAGGCTAAGCTCAAGTAATACAAGCATAAGATTTATAAATATAGTATATGCTCCATAATATGAATGCAATATAAAATAAGAATAAACTCTGCATCAGTGATTAGTGCCCACCCAGTGAGTGTTATGAATCCAACAAATTTATACCTATAGAATTCCTCTTTACTTGATGATAAAACTACTATAACTTACCAGGTGGCTCTAGGATCGAACACGGGGATGGGTTTCGATCTTACAAATGATTTTGTATAATGATTCAAAATGGTTAGGCTTTTTGTTTGAATTTTGGATTTACATATAAAATTAATGGTTGTTGTCGCTCTTCTTGCTTGAAGGTAATTCGAAATAAAATGTGAAAAAAAGACCTTGAAGTTTTGGGCCACTAGTTTGGTATGATAGGGTTATAAGGTGTCCTCGAGTTATTTCTCGTATTAGGGTAATGAAGCTATAGTCATTTCAAGAATCGGATCTTTGTTTAACTTTAAAGCTCTTAGTACCAGCATACTCTCTTTTTGAAACATAGCATTCTTGAGCATTAGTTATTCTGCGATTTGAAATCTAGCATTATCTACCCAGATGGCTCATAAATGACAACTAATGGATGTCGAGTGTATCTAACATTAAGAATACACTAAACCCTAAGCTTGCCAGTATTGTAGAAGAAATTACATTAAATAGCTTTTAAGCCTAGTTTTGAAGAAGTTTTGACATAATACCTAATGCTTGGACCGTGAAAAATAGAGGATCACACCGCAAACCTCATCAACCAACCTAGCAACCTCCTCTTCAAGGTTTAGAGGGCTTTAACCAAAACATCCTTTTGAGGTTGTCATCCTCAAAGGGTGTGTTTTAGTTACTAGAAAGTGAGAAGAAGAAGAGAGAGAGAAGAGAAAATGAGGGACAACAGGGCCCATAATGGAAATACCTTGATGAATAGTTAAGTTACAAATTGTTCATAAAATGAAGCATATGGCCTTACAAAAGGTGAAAATACCAGTCTATCCTAAATGGTATAATTCGTGAGGGTAGAGATGGAAAAACAAAAGCAGGGTCGTTTGTGCCCAACGGGAAGCCAGAGAACATTTCGCTATAGGTAAAATTTGGCATGTAGTGAAAATTTTACACTATGTAAGCGAAATTTCGCTAACATAGAAGAAAATTAAGCTATGTAGCAAAATTTCACTATCATAGTGAAAATTTGCTATATGAATTCAATATATCGAAAATTAAGCTATTATTGAAAATTCGTATTCTGCGAAATTTCGCTATTATTAATTCGCTAATGTCTATAAGGTAAATCACTAGATTCCCCTGCTTGCTCCATAGCTACCATACATGTAGTTTCTTCACTTAGAAACAAGTGTAATCAAGATAGAACATTGAACTCGATGTAATTGACCTCGACCATTATGCCTAGCTTGATATGATAAAATAGATTATGAGAAACTTGCAAAAACTACCTGAAATAGCCTAGAAATACAATCATTAGTACCAAAAGGACCTATAAGAAATTATTGATAGAAGCAACTAATATGATTAGTACACAAAAAGTACTTAGAACCTATCATAAATAGGGTTCGAAATAGAACTTTTTGAGTGGCTAATCCACACCCCAAGCAGAACACATTGCTAGTCACATTAGTGCCGAAGTAACAGTGGAGAACAAAAACATGTGAGGTCAAAAAGGGTTGTACCAGTAATGCATAGCCTGCGATGAGAATCACAAAAACTTAAACTAATAACCATCTCGAAAGAATGAAAACTATACAGCGGTAGTGACTGACAAGCTCACTTCTCGGCATGAACCAGAAGGCTCTTACCAAAAAGCTACGGGTTTGTTTGTTCGAGTCTCAATCATAAACTCTGAGAATTGTGCGCGCTCTCCGCCCAAAGCAGAGCTAATGCCATAACCTTGTATGTTAACAGCCTAAATAGATGGGGACCTGCCTTGTTACACAGGCTGTTTTGTATTAGGGTCTGTCTTGAGAGTTTGGCTAAGTCAGGTGTAGCGAGGATTAGCAGGTGACTCGACGGTGAAGGTTTGGGACATCAAGCCGCCCGCTTGGTGCTGAAAGCGCTGTGTGAGGGATCTCGACCCTGAGCTCTATAGGTTTCACCGGACCACTGAATGATTTAGGCCTCCGGCACACCTACAACTAGCTAAACTCCACCCATCCACTCGTGTAGCGAACACTAAGTCGAACTCTGACCCGGTGAAGAGGTTTAAAGTGACAGGGCTTTAAAGGCTTTTCGCCGTATACCCCCTCGGACCAGTGGCAGGTTTCAAGGCAAAAACAATGCGTTTACCTTTTATTTTCTTTTATGTTTTTCTTTTTCTCTTATTTTATTTTGGAAGACACATTGGCCTTCTAGCCATGGGGTCCACAACCTATTCAGTAGATGCGACCTGAGTAAGGGGTTGCATCGTAAGAGGATTTT